>PQXH01000070.1:0-173918 GCA_004786125.1 Botrytis tulipae
GGTCTATGCCTGAGGCACGAAGGCAACTACAGAACATGTAGTTGGCGCCGTGACAATATAATAGATCCTAGATTATTAGATTTTTAATAGTTTCAATCAATTGATTTGATAGTTATAGAATAATATGAGTTTAAATACGATAATTGAGGTGAAAGTGGTCTATATAATGATATGGCCTATATGATGATAAACCACGTTATAAGATATACATACATACAAAAGTAGATAGGGAGGTATGAGATTGGAATACATATTACATACCCAGGCAGGAAACCTCACATTGATACCTACCATATCATCATCCCATGTCTACCTAGTACCTACCTGGCATATTGTATATATTTAACTCTAGGAATATAAGTAATATTTCATGGATCATCGAATCATATCATCGATTGGTCTAATGGAGTGACGGTTTCCCGTCCAGCAAGCCTCTTCCTTATAGGAATAGATGAGGAAAATACTCCGTAGATACGTTATTAATGTAATGTATGAGGGATATGGTGGAATGTTATTTGATGGATGGATGTTTATTTTTTGAATTGAATTGGATTGAACTTTGTTCGGATGAATGAATGGGTGAATGAATGGGTTCCCCGCTTGTGTGTTTGTGTGTGCGTTGATGTGTGGAGAGAAGAGGAGAGGAGAGGAAAGGATCTAGGTAGGTGATTGGATTGGTAAGGCATGTAAGTGGCTTATGAGGATTACGTAGATGGATGATGGGTAGGTAGGTAGGTAGGTAGGTACGGAAGTAGGTATTAGAGAGGATCTAGCTGCTTGGTTTGTTCGGTTAAAGTGCTTTGGGATGAGAGATGGGAGATGAGAGATGGGAGAATGGGGAATGAATAGATAGGCTCCAAGTAGTCTGTATGTATGTGTATGTGTACAAAGTATGTAGGTATATACTACCAACCGCCAAAACGGTCGATTTGAATGGATTTGAATGAATTTGATTTGAAAGTTACTCCATCCTACCCATGAATTTGCTGAATGTGACTAACGAATGAAAAGTGTCGGGTGCCTGGATTTATCTCCGAGGTGTACATTTTTTAATATATTTATATTATGAATGATTACTCGGTAAAGGTTGGTGGTGGTTGGTTGATTCGTACCTGTACGGGGTTTGGGTTGTATTTACGAAGGAAGTACTGTACCTTTCGTTTCCCCTTTCTCGTCTTTCTTCTAGTTGTCGGATTGGCGGGTGTGAAAGCTTCTGTGAAAGCTTTCGTTGTGGAGAGAATGTTGTTGTAGATACTAGATACTAGATACTAGATATTAGATACTAGATATTAGATACTACCAACTAGATACTCAGTAAGTAGGTCGTAGGTACTTTGCCTGATAAGTTCATTAACATTAGTTAATTCCCATCTGGTTAGTTCGTTCCCCAGTACTTGATTGGTTGTACGATGGAAATAGTCTCTGCCTTGGAAAGTTGCATCTCACTCATTGCAGCCATCCGTCATCATTAATTAAGGATCCGAGTTGTCATTATGCATACTCTGTACATACTACATACACATACACTTCGATGTCCCGATGTCTTTTCTCGATTCCTCCTCATCTCATTTTGCATTCACCGCTATTAGATGTGTGGGATCTCTTATCTCTCTGTGAACTACTAGCTACGAACTACCGACTAGTTGCTCACTCATTGATAGAACGGGTTCCAAACTTCCATCCTTCTAAACTTAATTCTTGAGAGATCGGTCGCAGCGGGAACAATAGACTGGTTTACTTCGCTTGCTTTTGGGTTTGGATAGTACACGACCACTTGAATGATCGTCAACTAAGAGGGTGTAGATGGAGATGCAGTGGATGGAGATGGAGATGGAGATAAGAAATGTTTCAAGGAGGGAGGAGAGATCTTTTCGATTGAATGATATGATAAACTTTTATATTTGACTTCCTTCACTTCCTTGATTGACTACCTTGACTATCTTGACTACTTTGACTACTTATTAACCCTTCCTGTCTATCTCTGTTTATGTATTGAATATCTTTCTCTATGTAGATGTACAATAGACACAACTCACATACTCATCACTTATATATATATATACATTTATATACTCATATACTCATATACTCATTACTTTTATACATATGAATTTATAAACTTATAAACTTATACGTATTCTCCTCTTATATACACATTCATATATAAACACCTTCCATCTCTTCCCAAAATATCAGAATCAGGGGAGGGAGTAATAGTATCTATCCCCAGTTTGTTCGAATCTTTCTTCCACGAGTCTATGAATCGACGAGATGAGTCCACGACCCACCGATTGCTAAATGAAGCATTTGAAATGATCCACCGAATATCATTACGACCACATTAAAAAGTTAAAAGATCGACTTGATCCTTACAGATTTGAGGTCGCGACCGACTTCTCGAAATTCTCTTACCCTTGTTAATTACGAAAGTGGGAAATCAATCATACTCGAGGGCTTCTTTTTGGTTGTTGCTGTTGTAAATATTATTATTATTATTGTTATTATATTATTATTATTATTATTATCATTACCATTATCATTTCGCAATTGCTGTTTATGGATTCTCGATTTTGAATCTTCTTTACAGTTATTACTTTGCTTCTAAAAAATCACTTCAGAATTCACTTCAAACTCGACTCGACTTTTTACACTTTTCATCACCACTTCTCCAATTCATTCTATCGAAGAAGTTGGCTCCAAAGCATCTCTCTCATCCCTCCATCAATCCAACACTTTCCACCATACTATACACCCACCACCAGCTTTGCTTGCTCTTCACTCTTTCTATCTTTCTATCTTTCTTTCCTTCTTTCCTTCCCTCCTTCCTTATCTAGAAAACGAATCATCACGGAGAACGAACCCATAAAATATATCTCTTCTCTCCCCCCACGGAAGAAGAGCGAAAACAAAAATATCTTTTCCATTTGAGAATAAACTCGACCGACAGCTTCTACAGCAGCAACACTCATTACAATCCAATACTGGTACATCAACATCAACAATAATATCAATTTCATTTTCACTACGTCCATCACCACCTTTACGACAACTTTCATTCATTACAACCGTTAATTTCTATTAAAAAAAAGCATTATTTATTTCCTAGCTTTGATTACTCTCGTTCAATCAGTCGATTAGTCAATCAATCAATCAATCAGTCAATCAATCAATCAATCAATCAGTCAAGCTTTCAAAAAGCCCTCGTTCTACTTCAGTTCAAATCAACTCACTCCTCAATTCAATTCCACGTCGATAAATCACAAGATTCGAATTTAAATCAATTTCCATTCCTTCCTTACTTCCTTCGGAACAAGCCTCAAAAACCGATAATCCATAAATACGTAACACAACATAATCAGGGGGAGCAGGTATCATCTCATCTTTTCGAAACGGTAAATCATCATATCGCCTCCACCTTCTCCTCCTCCTCCACTTGATCCCAGCTTTCAATTCAATACCGCCAAAATAGCTACCTTACGAGAAAACCATTACCCTCAAATTCCATCTTTTGAAGATGCGATGATCTATTCAAATGATGCGGGTTATCCAACATCAATGCCTGGCTCACCCCCCGAATTAACGGGATCGAAATCCTCGAAATCCTCCTCATTTCATTCCTCGTACCAATCCGATAACGATGAAATTCTCTCCGATGTCAATCATTTCGAAGAGATTGGACTCGACGATGAATCAAGAATTGACTCGGACATTGGGGAATTCGCCGTCAAAATGTCGACAAATCCATACTCTTCAACATTCACAACTGACTTGCGAAGTCAAGCAAAGCAACAGCGACAACAACAACGAACTCCCATGTCTGCCACACAAGGAAATACTAGAATCCCAAGAGATTTGACATCGACTACAAAAGGTCGTCAGGGTTATCCAACATTGAGGTCACAGATAAGAAATGCGGCATCGGATGGCTTGGCCATTGTTCCTGTGCCCAGTTCATCGGCAAAAACCAGAAGAGGATTGAGTAGCCCCAGTGCACCTGTATTAGCGACTTCACTTACACGACAGCGAAGTTTGAGCCCAAATATTAGCGCAAGTCCGAGAAGCAGTATATCCGGAGCTTCCGCGAAAGGAAGAAGAGGCAGTTGGGTTTCGAATCGAGAACGAAAGACTATACAAGAGTTGGAAAAGGAATGTGATGAGGATGATGGAGATGATGTACCCGATGAATGTCTTTTGGAAAATGTGCCAATATCGCCGCGGCCTCCACAAGAACGAACGAGTGCTGCACCATCAGCATCGACGAGTCCTGAGAGACCGGCGAAGGAAAAAACAAAGCCACTTGGAAATGGAACTTCTGCCAAACCGGCAGAACAGGGAGAACTTAGATCACCACGAGCGATCATGACACGAGGAGTAACGACGGGACAATTTTCAACTAATCATTTTAATTCTAATAAACCTCGGGCAAAGAGTTGGAACGAAGCTTTGTCGGATTTGAGTGAAGAAGCAAAGGCTTTGACAGAAGCTTTGGAGGCACATGCGGAGGATGAAGAAAGAAGGGATTCCGATACTCATAATTACCATCGTTCAGCCAAGCCAACCAGAGTGAAATCATCATTCGCCGAATTACCTCCATTACGAAGAACTGAACTGATGATTGATCCACTACCTATATCAAAGGAGAAGGAAGCCGTTCTTTCGAGGACGAGGCCATCATGGCTTCCGCCAAAGGATCCAGCTGAGGAAAGACGACATCTCAAAGAATATCAAAAGATGATGGCATCAGCAGAGAAAGTGGAACGTCAGAGAGAATCCGAAAAACGTAGCAAATCAACTTGCAGAGATGACACAGCAAGTTCTTTGTTACGGATCTGGGAAGAACATGTTTTACCCAATTGGGATGATGTGATAAGACAACGAAGAACGAGAGAATTGTGGTGGAGAGGTATAGCGCCAAGAAGTCGTGGAGCTGTATGGTTAAGAGCGATTGGAAATCCCTTGGGTTTATCAGATTCATCATATACCGCTGCTCTCCGAAGAGCTCAAGCTTTGGAAACGACAATCAAGAGCGGTTCTCAATTAAATGCGGAAGAGGAGAGGAAGAAGGGCTGGCTTGAACGAATTGAGAGAGATGTCAAGGAGACATATCCTGAATTACGAATATTTCAACCCGAGGGTCCTTTGCATGTGGCATTAATGGATGTTCTCAAAGCTTATTCCATGTACAGGAGTGATGTGGGTTACGTACATGGAACAAGTGTAAGTCACAATTCTCTTTTTTGTCTACCTTTTATCCTTTAAAAATGGAAAACTAATTCTTGAGTAGACAATCGCAGCCATCCTTCTTCTCAACCTTCCCGATCCTTCCTCGTCTTTTCAAGCTCTCTCAAATATTCTCAATCGACCTCTTCCTCTCTCCTTCCACACCAATGACTCCGGCGCCATCTCTCGTGTTTATGACCTCTTCCTCACCACTCTATCACAAAAGTTTCCACGTCTTCATTCTCATCTCACATCAGAAGAATTAAACTTTAATCCAGATGTTTATCTTCGTGATACATTTGTATCTCTATTCACAAGCTCGATATCCTTTGATAATGCGAGTAGATTATGGGATGTAACAGTTTTTGAAGGCGATTCAGTATTGGTTAGAGCGGCGGTGGCACTTTTTGGATCTTTGGAAAGTAAACTTCATAGTGTTAGTAATGATGAAGAAATTTTGGAAGTTCTTCGAGGGGGAATTGGTGCTGAGGGAATGGGAGAAGAGGATTGGATTACAGCTGTTAGAGGAGCTGGGAAGTCGTGAGATTATTTGTAGATGGATTGATGGGTAAAAGGAGTTTGGAGCGAGTTGATTGGGCATGAAAAGGAATTGCGAGGAAAAGATGGATGGATGAGTGGAATGTACAGTACCAGTCTAGTCGTCCTACATACAATTTCGTGTAGGTGTACAGTAGTTTAGATGTGGAAGCGATGATCAATCAATCGATCGATCGATCAATCAACTTTTAAAGGATTTAATGTTTTCTGTTTTTGATGAGGTGAATAGTTCAATTCACTATGAAAAATGTGCTGTGTATGTTTGGTAGGGCGGAGCGGACCGGAATCCTCGCGATCATGTCATGCCATGTAGATATCAGCTGATATGTATGTACGTATCTGTAGGTATATCACATCGAATGCGTGTATGAGTAAGTGAGGAACGATGGGATGGTATGATTTCTTTCTCTCTTTCTCTCGTGATTCCAGAACGAATGAGCTAGATATGTGATGATATGACATGATAATCGGAGGGGTTGAGGAGGGGTGAGGAGGGGTGAAGAGGATTTGTTTCCGTGATGTACCGAGAGATGTGCAACAAAACGAGAAGGGGGGTGTGAATGGATCGCGAAGGGGGAATGGAGGGGATTTTTCGGATGCGGATGCGGATGCGGATGGGGGGATGAGGGGAGGGAAGGGAAGGGAAGGATGGATGGTTGATTGATGAAGGGAAAGGAAGGGATGGGTGGTGAGTGCGGGTGGCGAGTGCGGGTGGATGAGGAGGGAGGTATAGATTGGAGATGTGGTTGAGGTTTGTTTGTTTGTTTGTTTGTTGGTATTGTGAGAGAGAGTGTGTGAGAGAGAGGCGAACGAACGAACTATTGTGTGTGAAGCGTGATCAGATGAGATGGTGTGTGAGGTTCCGAAAGGAGATGAGGAGGTGGAGATGGAGATTTTGATGTTTGATGTTTGATGGGGAGTTTTTTTATAGCATTTGATATGGATGTTTAATATTGATATTTTATAATTCTTGGGGGAGGGGAATAGAGAGAAATTCAAGAATAGAGGATTGTGTATAGAATATATAGAATATGTAAATTTTTATAGAGTTATCTCTAATCTTATCTATATGATACTTTTCTAGATTATCTAGCTATTTTCTCTTTATCGTATAAGTTTTGGATCAGTAAATAGATAGATATCTATGAATCGTCGCGTTGTGGAGTATTTTCTTTTCCTTTCTTTTCCTTTTTGTATTATAATATATAGGTACTTGAAGGATATTTATTTGTGTTATAACTATGGAGTACAAAATTCTTTTTTAGAATTTGATGAAGATGAGAAATGAAAACTCTAGACCATATACGCGGTAAAGGTCATGTGCTATGCCGTGCCTAGCCTAAAGTGCCTGAGATGAAAAATCGTCATATTCCCCATTTGATAAAGATCCCTAGAAGCTACTTCGATCAAATGAAAAAATATGGAATTCATCACTCGATATCATAGAAGCCCTCTCTAGCTCCCACGCGGACAGGTCCCCAATTTCCGCAAAGTCATTTGAAACAGCACTTTCTCCTTCATTTGTCACATTTCCCCAGATTTCACTATTCTGGATGCCACGCCACACTTCCTCAAGTCCATGATTACTTAGCAGTCGCTCTGCACTAGTCCTATCCTTTACCCTGTATGGCAGTATCTCTTCAACAATGCGTGTATGCCCGTTTATAGCAGCGATCAATATCGCCTTTAAGCTGACGGCAGCTGCTTCTACCACACCCAGTAGTTGACGAGCCACGTTGAGATGACCCAGCTCCACCGCAATTGAGAGTGCTGTGATACCACTCAAGTCTTCCTTATCGGGACGGTACACTTTTCCAGAGTTGAGGAGTTTCTGAACGTAAGTGTCGAGTCCCAAGGCTGCCGCCCACCAGAGAGCCGTTCGATCTTCTTCATCGGCGCAGTCTGCGTCTACTCGTGCGTCATTCAGAATTTTCTCAAATTAGATTCGTCTCTCAATCTGACGGCGCATACGAGTGGTGGAGAACTGACTGAGGCGCTGTGAGTGAAATGCATTTCGTTTCTCATCATCTTCGTATTTCAATTGTGCACCAAGTCTTACCAGAGCCGCAGCAACCATATACCAGCCCATTCGGGATGCACGAGAAAGTGCAATGGACTTTTTAGGCTCGCTAAGTGAGTGCCTTTGTAGAAGATAAAGAGTAGAGCTTAAGTCAGAGTGTTCGATCGCGTGGTAAAGGTCATTTCGAATCGGGATTGACCTCGGTTCCGGAATGTACTCTTTCAATTTATCCTGTAGATGTTGTTCTCGGGCACTTGACGATTTGCTGTTTAAGTACCACACGATAACTTCGCCATAACTCTGAATCACACCAGACAGACTAATGCGTTGGTTAATTGATGTTAGACCATCTGGCACAATCCCACAATCAACCCACACAAATGGTATGCTCATAGTTGTTTCGTCCCGCAAGTAGCGTCTGAGTAATTCAAGAATTCCTTTGCAGCCAACAAAATTCTGTTCATCGTCATCTTGCAGAATAGCTTGACGATAATTCTCGCAGGTTTCTAAAAGCGAAATTCTGAACTCATTTTCAACTTCCGATCTCGTTGTTGAACCTTTCTGCTCGCGTGCTGAGTATACCCTATGGTGCGACCGACCAATCATCCAGTCAGTAAGCTCCCCGGCCTTGTTCCAGTTTCTTTCCTGTATGTGTTCTGCCACCAATTCAGAAGCCAACGATAAGTTTATAATGGGCGCTAGCTTATCCTGGTTTTTTAAAATTGGGATAGTACATGCAAAGGCATCTTCTGCATCACATAAGCCTCTGGTGACAAGAACGCTTCTGATCTTGTCGACATTGTGATTGCTCACGATGAAGCCATCTTGATGTCGTCTAGTCTTTGTGCTACCACCGATCTTCTCGACAGCTTGCATGATTGCGGCTAAGAACGTGGAATAAATTTCCTGGGCGCAATTCAATAGGAGGGAGTTTTCAGAAGTGATATCGAAAATGTCAATGTAGTCGTCAGATGAGCTCTCCCCGACGTTACACCACCCAAAAAATCTTCTCTGGTCATTTGAATCATTGGGAGGTCCTTCTGACTTGGTAACGAATGCCTCATTATCTCTCCACCACATTGCATTCTGTGCCTGCGGGCAGTTGATAGTTCCGTCCCAATTATGTCCTGTATCATTGATTTGGCAATTTATTCCTGATTCCAGTACTCTTAGCCGGTGTTTTTTTATTTTAACGCTGCCTCGCTCCCGTCATATATCTAGATCCAGTGTTTCGTTGAACGCATTGTCTGGATTTCGACACGTTGAGAGAATCCGACTAATGCGCTGACCAATTCGCTCAGCGTTTGTGTCCTGCACGTCTTGTCCTTTGTGGGGCTTTTTCAAGGACCATAACCACAGACTAAGCACAGCTTCTAGCTCAGATATATCGGTTCTCCATGGACCCTCGGGAGCACCGTCCTTATCAAATTCTCTCCGTAATGCCACGTAGACGTCACCATCCTGGCAAGCTTGCGTGAGAGGATCAAATAAAGAGCACCGAACTTTCAAGAACATGCGAAAGGCATGTTCCCATGACTCATACAGTGTTACGGGCTGCTGTGCGTCCAAGGCGAAAACGATACTCATGGTATCTTCAATAGAACGTGCAACAATCAGGGCAGTATCCCGTACAGAAACGAATTTTCCGCCCCAATAACTACTAAGTTCCGACTCTGGCTCTTCCAACCCTGTCATGCGAGCAAGACGACTCCTATAAAGGACTGTCTTTGCCGCAACATTTAGGTCGAACTTACAATGTTCAACAGTACAGCAACTTTGATTATTACAGTATTTTGTTGAGATCCAGCGGAGGAGCTCCTCTTCAGCCTCACTCACAAGCTCTGCCAAGGAATTAGGCTTCTGATTACCATGCTTAATTTTGATCCGGAATCCAGAAAGAAGGGGTTGACCTTGCGATATCCCTGTAAGACTTTCCAAGACTCTGTGTTCGACACTCCGAGATACACTTGCAGAAGACATAGTTGCAATACTAGCATCGCGGCTTTTTAGAGCACTGAAGATCTTCCATTGGCGACGTAACTGAATCTCTAATGAGTAACTCGCCTCGCAAGCGGTATTCTCCTTTAGAAGGGCACTATGGATTTTGCTAGGCACGTGAAGCTGTCCAATCTTTAATGCCAAGCAATCCAGTTCATGTCCTTGAAAGAAGTCTGGGAACACCCACATGAAGTTCTCCTCTTTTCTCAGCCGTCGGGTTCTAAGTCCTGCACGAATCAGGCTCATTATGACAGTCACACCCAATTGGATGACTGCTACAGAAGAGTGACAAGCTCTGAGACCAAGAAACTGGGAGACAAAACCGGTTGCAGTTGTTGCAACCGCAGTCCAAATCCAGTGGGTGTTGGAATCTTTGCTCTCGTCTTTCCATGACGTAGTATATCTCCTCAGTGTATGTTTAGCATCAGAATAAGCAAAAGGGTCAAAGACCTGGTCGCCTATGATTTGATTTCCTGGTTGAACCCAATACATCTTGGATTGGCCCACAGGGTCACTTTTCACAATTTTTTCGTAAACTTGTTCTTTAGTTGTACTCTCGATAAGGTAGGCATACAAAGCCATTCCCAGACAAAGCAAGACTGTTCCGATGACAGTCAATGGAACCGCATAGTCATCTAAAAACATGTTTTGTTAGTTTTAAGATACTCATGTATGCAAAACCTCGTGTATTTCGACCTCTAAGTGACACTGGGCACTTGACTCTAGGTCGAGTCCGCGCTGAAATACAAGCTGAGACTCTTGAAGTGCGAACCATAGACTATCTGCTTACCTTCACACTCTCGAATTATTGTAAGTAAGATTTTCATATAAAGAACCGTGGTGAGAGTGGAAGTTCTTAGTATGAGCATTATATGCCTGCAGAATTGCGGAGTAAGTCTATCTAGAGTCGTGAATAAGCATGAGTGTGACAGGACAGGGTACATGCATTCGCGGATAGTCAGCTAGCTACTGGTTATCTAGGTACTCTGGATGATTGATCGGTGTGTGTGGGATGTGATGTATCTATTGAAGAAGGGATAGGAAAGGGAAGAGAGGGAGAGAATATAGAGTCATGGTTTGCTGGTCTGATCCGTTGTATCGGGGTCTCAAAGTCGAGGTACTATATATATCTATGGTTTTTATTAAGGGAATATGTTAGAGAAAGAAGAGAATGATGAATCTCTATAAACTTTCATATTTGGAAATAGCAGGTAGCATGTTTTGCTGCACATGGATGAATAAGTACCCCAATGTTGGAAAATCGCACAGAAAAATCTCACATGAATCATTCATCAAAGTTCAATTTCAATTTCTTTCAATCTTTTGAATTCCTATTCCTTACTTATTCATCCACTCCAATTCCAATCCCAATCCCTAACAGGGGAGCAGCGTGAGCGCTCAACCCATATGCAAATACTATAATGTGAACCCTATACAAATAATCCCAGAAGCATCTTCAATCCTCTCCTCCTTCCCCAAGATCCCCAGCTCTATGGCCTTCTTCTCATTCCCAAAAAGTTAGGATAATAATATACATAAATGTTTCAACGATAGAAAGTTAAGTAAACGGTGGTATGTAGGTTAAAACAAAAAAACAAAAAAACAAAAAACACACAAATGCCTCTAAACGCCTGCCTGACTGGTATTTCCTCCCTTCCTCTCGTGATTCCAAACACATACATATATCTCTGATTCTCTCTTAATCTGCCGTAACGCCATTGCTTGCCAAGGAGAAAAATGAATGGGGTATGCCAAATGATAATGATAATGCAATCCATGGTATGCTTTCGAAAACAAAAAAAAAACTTCAGAATGAAAAATCTTCCTCGTCGTCATCATGTCTTTTTCCTCGTTGATCTCAATGATTCTTAACTCTTGACACCGTACACGCATCTCTCATTCTCATCTCATCTCGTAGCTCATAGTACTACGTATCCATTAATCCTTCCATGTCTCATGAAAATCTCGTTTCGTCTGGGGTCTAGTAGGTAACTAGATGGGCTCAATGCCCGGCGTGATGATTTGATGAAGTATCACTACTCTATCATAGCACTGCAATATGAAGTTCTTCCATCTTCCATGCCAGTGGAAGATGTCCAAGTCGGGGTTTCTAGATCAACAAGAAATCCCAACCCTTCATCTGCATTACCTCTCTCCAGGAGACGTAATGTGCTTCACCACCACCAGGGCTATATCTACCATCCACATGACTCCAGACTTCCTTAAGAAGAGTCGATACACGACCGAAACTTCCTTGGTTGGCAAGATCTCCGAGAGCAGCGAGACGCTCGGCAAAATGATGACGGAAGGGAGAATGAGTAGTACTGACAGATCCTCCAATGAGATAAACCCATACGAGACTACGATCATAGCCTCCAGGTCCAGCTGGGATGTATTCAAGTGCTTGAGTAAGTTTGTTAACCAAACCAACACAGCTATCTTGACTTGGGGAGAAGCCAGGAACGAGACTGCAGAGATAGATACGAGCTGCGAGACGGAAAGCAGCAGTCATGTTCTTGCTCAATTGCTTGGGACTGAGAATACCATGAGCATTGAATGGAATACGGGGACCGGTTTCACCGATTTCCGTAAGCCCGATTTGATCGCCGAGAGCATGGACGTGTTGACAAAGCTGAATGTCATCCATGCCATCATTCTTGAGAGCTTCCAAACATGCGATTTCGGAAATGAGATACAAAACGCGATCTTCACAGCCCATGAGTTCTCTCAAGCCGAGAGATGAGTTGGTTTGCGACAAATGCTTTTCTCTGTATGTGTGGGCAAATGTGGGTGCACGGCCTTGAATGGTCGAACCGAGGATATCGATCCAAGCCGTCAATGTCATGTTGAAAGGCATCAGATCATGCGATTCGGCAACGAGACGCGGCAATTCGAGTTTTTGAACAAGAGAAATGGCAGCTTGGAAATGTTGATGCCATGGAATATCGGGGAGAGAGTCGTCGAATCGACCGACCGAGCACTGGAAGAAGATCATTCCCAACGTAGCTTCCAATATCGATACGTGATCAGTGTCGCGATTAAGAGCTTCGCAAAGTTCGGAGATGGTTGCATATCGGTGGCGCATGATATCGTTATCGATTTGTTCTCCTTGAATGTTCATGGTGGATTTGAAATGTTGAGCAGAGATGCTGAGACAGCAGTGTAGGTAGCATTTGTTACTTTGGAGTGCTGGGAGGATGTAATCTGTTCGTGCGGAACCATGTTGATTGCTTTCGAGAATTGGAAATATGGTAGGTAGAACATCTGAGACGAAATGATCGAGAAGTCTTTGATCACCCTCATCCAATTCAATGGCAACTTGGCGGAATGATGATGGTGGGCCGTGGGAGAAATCGAAGAGGTTCATGTTCAATGCTTCCTCTGCTAATACTTCATGTCTTTCATTGTATACAGTATCCCATTCATGGTCAATTGGGAAGGATGGTAACATCGATTCGGGTGGTGGTGGTGGATGGAACGTGCTAAAGGTAGAGATGGTTGATTCGCGGCGAGTGGGAACATTATTAACAAACATTTGTCGTTCTGTCTTTACATCAATCTCATAAGGTGAGTATTCAGGATAAATTGCGTATTGAGAATGCGATGAGTGCATTTGCGCATTGTAAGCAGTGTAATCGGCCATGGGAGGGGCATTGAAATCAAAGAGAGATAATTGAGAATCAATTGATGATGATCGATTGCGGTCTAAGGAGTCGGAGTATGTTGCAGAGGTAGGTAATGAGTGTGTAAGTCCAGGAGGGGTATCGATACTCGATGACATGACTTGTTGTGTTTGAGCTTGAGATGGTGCGGTTGTCTTTTCCGTGAGCTTCTTTCGCTTGATGATAGTCTTGATAATCTCTTTTTGCTGGCGGCGCAACTCATTGTTTCCCCACCACGAAGGTCTCTTGTATTCACATCGTAAACCTAGATGCTTACAAGCACTGCAAGTTATGGCACCTTCATCACACTTCTTTCTTCTTAATCTACATGTGTAACAACCTTGATAGCTAAGGTCAGTATACAAAGTCGGACGATGAGAGATATCAAAGAATATCGAATTGAGATGAATTAAAGTCGAACGAACCTGTCCTTGATCGTCTATGCATTTGCATCTTTCCTTTTGTAGCAGGAGCAGCTTTAGGAGCTTTTGGTTTGGGTTGAGCGACAGCCATGTTGACGTTCGTCGTTCTGATTGCTGATTGAGCGTTGGGGGGTTGTGTTGACATTTGTATTTGTACTGTACCAGCAGTAGATAATAGTGGGGGCGGCGAGAGTGTGAGTTCGGTTCGAAGTGCGTGATATTGCGATGAGAGACTGGGGTAAGTAGCGTAGGTGATTGGCGAGACCAGGGGGACTGATAAAATTAATGAGTGTCGGTTCAAATCAAGTCCAGCTTGACCTTGAGTAAATGAGTGGGTTGAGCGGGTGGTAGATGTTGAATTAGGTAGAGACAACAATCTAACGACGACGATGCGGGGAGGGAGGGACTAAGAAATTGACCTTTTTGTTTCGATGTTCGAGAGCCTCAATGAAGAAAGTGAGGTAATGGTTGCATGTTCATGACCTATATATGAAGTTGTCGAAAAGATGTACAATAATCATCTTCAGCCATGGGAAGAATTGGAAAATCTATTTCTGGATATCGAATGGAGTGATGCTATTTTTCCTGCATTCATCTACCTAGCTCATATTCCCGCCCACGAACGTACATGCACACGTGCGGCTACCTGTTGGTGCCCCTTTGGCCCTATGAGAAGACGATATCAACTAGATCCGAATATAGGATACTTCCCATTGAGGCATGGTGGATGAAAGGTGGGTGCCGCTGTACACTAGGCATAGGATTAGACTAGGGAATATAAAAAGAGGGCTAGTAAAATAAAGTGGCCGCATTGCATGGGGGCAGCATTCACGAACGAGCCTAAAGGAACATTAGGAAATACTATCCAACATAGCATTGTGGATAACTTCAAAATCATGATTGGTGAAGATGATGATAATCCATGCATTGGGGTTAGTTCCACAAAATGCCGTATCCACCAAGACTCTAGTCATAGTTGCTGCATTTGATCCCATCCTTCTCCGTGCCCCTTGTCTTTCTCTTTTCATCCCCCTTGTTGATGAAAACCTACCGCACTAAGCTTTTTATGGGTCGGTTAAGGAACAGGTGTGGCTGGCCCAGTGGGGAAACTCAGCGGTAAAAGAAGGCGATTTTGTGCTATTTTCGCGAGGCGCCTCTTATGCAACCTACTCCAAGTCGGCCCCCCACCTATCTTTACTCCTCTCCCTTGCCCTATTGCTCCCATTCCTGGTGTACTTGCTTGCTTGCATGTGTTTGTACTACGAATACCATTCAACTGGCACGATGGATCGATGGATCGATAACACATCGCATATCGTACAATAGCACATTGAACATAGCTGGCACCTACTCTAAGGATCCGTGAACTCATCCTCTTCTTGATATCAATATGGGTACTTTCGGTTAAACTTCTCAAATGATCTCAAGGGTTCTAGGTGGATAGATCGACAAGTCCTGATCGGCTGTGTCAAATGTGATAGGTAGACATTTAAATGATTTTGAGTTTTTCTTTCTTTGTCAGGCTTTCTTGACTTGTCCACAATTTCTTACTCGTTTGATGGTTACTCGATAAACTCGAAGATATGTATGTATCATGGATTCATGGGTAACCTACTCTCTGTGCAACGGGTGCACCCTTTTGAAAGAGATATTGGTCTATGCTTCATATCTGCAGGACACCTGCATTTCGCCATTTCGCGATAAATATCCATGTGCATGAAAAGTAGATTGCTTGAATCGTCCTATTTGTTGATTCGTTGTCTTTCTTCCTTTTGGGTCAGTACGACAATTTACCAAAGCCTGAAAAGAGATAATACCAATACGATACCGACATACAATGACGGAGAATCCCCTCTTCCCGCAAAAAAGTGGTACATTACCTTCCTATTGCACCATTGAACGGTAGAGCGTACCTTTTTCTCTCTCTCGAGGGTAGCATTCGCCAACTTACGGATCCACAGTGCTGATGCCTTTTTTCTAATCGATATCTGCTTTGCCTGCTTATCCGCAGCATAATTCCTTTACTTTACCCCAGCCCGCATACAACACTGAGAGTCTGAGACCCCGAATCCCGATGTGAACCTTACATACTGTACGATGTAGTTCTCCTCTTCTGCCGTAATCCCGTGCTTACTTCTCTATATGGTCCAATTAAACATGTTGGAATGACTTTCTACAACGGTCAACGGCATGGTGATTTCGTGAAATTCTCTTCATTCAGCGGTGAATGAATATTTGGGATCACGAGATGTGACGGATTGAAATTGCACTCCATTCAATCAATTACTAGATTTTGACATCATCAATCCAAAAGAGTACAGAGGAACAAATCGTATAATCGTATAATCGTACAATCGTATTGTAACAAATAGCGGTCAAGTAAGATTGGGCGGAAATCGATCACGACAGGGTGATGAGAGTGCAGCCATTCAAAATACCGGAATTGTTTTTCAATAATGATTGTGATTTTCGTGGATGGGAATTGGAGAGTGGATTGATGACTGTGATTCGAAGATGTCAATCAATAAGTGTGACCACTTGCATTAGCGAGGAAAGAGCGGCTTTACCCGTAGCCAACGGTCGTCAGTTTCTGCTATCAAGTTGAATGAAGGAAATTGTCTAAAACCCGGGCCAGTGTAACTAGATGGCTTAGTGGTTCAAGCTTAATTCAAAGTAATACAGCACGAGATGATCAAGTATTTTACGGAATGTTTAGGCTTCTCGCTCATTTTAATGGAAGCGAAAATGAAGCTATTGATGAAGGGGTGAAATATTCCGTGTAGATCAAAGAAAAAAGTATACAAACGAGAAGCTAATCGGAAGAAATTAATCAGAAAGTTACGGCCGAGAGCATATTGAAGAAGTGGTCGAGCATTCCGACGAACTGATATGTAGATAAACCAGGATGCTTAGGATAATGGTCGAGGGAACGACGCAGGTCTTTTAAATACTACATCCCCCGCAATACACTGCTTGTGCAAAGTAGTATATTATTCCTGCATGGGAAGCTCTTGACTACATAGTGTCTCTTCCCCGTCAGTTGCACACATAGTACCTGCCTTTGATATTACAACGAACTGGCTGTTTGTCTCATCAGAAACCACGATGACCCCCCGAGTTCCCTAACTCCACAGGCTTTATGTCTCGCGATTTTGGCTTTACTTCCCTAATCTTTACTGATCATCAGCGGTGAATCGATTTGTGTGCAGAATCAGGTAAACTCTTTTGACTAAAGCTTGATGGAGTGGGGTGTGTAAAGTGTGGAAACGGCGGGTAGAGTGGAGGAGGTAGCCAAGTCCATGCAAATATTCAAAAGCGAGAAGGAAGGATTAGGACACGGATGCAACCTCAGAAAGTGACCCCTGGAATGATAATAACGGTAGGTAGGGGTAGTTTTCCTCCTTCTCTGTCAAAAAGATCAATGATGCATCTGTGCCAGACTCATACATACGATTTTCTTCGGCAGTATGACCAGGGAAGAGACTACCTAGTAACAAAACCTAGTAGATACTGAAAAGCTACCAGGTAGTTGTGAAATGTCACATAATGATCCAAGCTTCTCACATTCATCTATTCATCACATCCAATACAATCCTTTTTCCATCACACCAAAATCCTATTAATGGTATGAATTAAGCGCTTATTGTCAATAATTATGTATCATTTCTTAACCTATCACTTGATCATCAGTTGGTCTTTTTGCTGTATCCCTATCTTATTTCGTCACATTCATCCTTAATTAGCAACATATCCCGCTCTCAATGTAGTGTTATTTTTGGACATTTCACATATGTTGGTTTTGCAGAAATCGTCACTAATTAATCAACATTTTCAATAGTCTCTCGTACTCGTCTGCATTACCCTTTTTGATCCCCGGGATTTCGTGGACCAGCGAGGCTCCGTTCACCCCCACACCAAAGCTCACAATCATCGAGCCATGTGGCTTGAGTCTTGACTAAGAATATGCTAATCATCACCGTCCCCATACGCACAACAACACCAAGCCTAGAAAGGCTGAGGTGATACGAAAATCATCAAAATGAGAAGTTCAAGTTAAACCTTCCTTCATTTCTACAAATTGTTCAAGGTACGCACGTTCTCCTCCGAACGTTTACGTGCACATCCCTTTACACTCGCAGATTTTCCCCATTTTCGCGCCTTCTCCCTATTCCCTAACGATCTGGAATAGATGAAGAAGCTCGGTTCCGGTTAGAGAAGGATATCGAGGCAACAAAAGCCTTCGCCTCCTATCTTCCCAAGCAATCCAATCTTAAAATAACATCATCTACAATATTTGTGAAGTTGACAAGATCGCAATTTCGTTTCAGTTGATAACACATGAAGCTTGGACCTGTACGAGGACAGTGGTCAACAATATCTTCACAATTTGAAATATATCACTTGGCTCTAGAATCCTCACTCAAAGAAACTGCATGTGGGATGATGTGATGTGCGTTGAGGATGCAACCAGGATATTTGCCCGCATCTCTTCAAGACTTTCGTAAACTGCTCAATCCAGTTATGGTGTAGGAACTAGAAGCATCAAGTAGACAAAGGATTGCTGAGGCTGAAAGTGAAGCCTCAGCAGGCTCCGGGGGACTGGCATCAGGAGTGGATAGAGATGCCGTTTCCGATGTTAGTATGTGTTAGTATCCTCCAACAACGGTAGATACGCTGACATTACTGAGGCTGAACTTGAAGCTTCGAAGAATGTAGGATTGCTTCCAACAAGAGCGGGTAAAAGGCTCCTCCACGATCCCAGTATTGCCTGAGAACGGTAGGCACGCTGACATTACTGAGGCTCGCTGAAGCTTCTTGGAGTACCGGAATGTTAACAACGAGAGTGGGTAAAGGGGATTCCTTCAGTCATTCCAGCCAGTATCGTCTGATATTGCCAGGTACGCTGACATTCTCGTCCCTCGTGTTTTACTAGGTTTTGATGAGCTTAATGATCCTTCTCGTTTGTGAAAGAGTTTCATATATCGTATCTCTAATATCATCGTAGTGGCTGACCATTTGTCTGTCTGCCTTATTGGAAAGTTTGATTATTTTTCCGAGACAAAAATAATTCCTGAAAACTTTGTCATCGTCGTCATTCTCTGATAAGAATGGGGGAAACAATGCTCCAAAGCTAATATCTAGGAAATTAAGCTTTCATCTGACAGCTCGTAAGAACTTTACCCATTTCGAACACTGCACTAGAAGCGTTCCGCAATTCCAGGTTACCGTTTAGGAGGTTTTAAAAAATGGAGATTATTTATGGATATACTAGATATGCACGAGCATGCTCAACTTCACATCTCCATATTAATTGATGTGGAGAACAAAAGTAAAAGTGCATAATGGATCTGGTGATCTGAATTCACGATCTTTAAATGAAGCGGATAGTACTTGGATAATCCAACTTCCTTCTCTTCGTACGAGCGGATGTTACTTAGACAATCCAGCTTATTTGTTTTCGTACAAGCGGAGGTGTGAGGGAACATACTTAGTAAGTACAGCACACTTGTGTATATCGTAACGATTAATGACTTTGCTGCTCCGTTCCTAATGTGATATTTTCCTAAGAAAACATCTGCATCACCAAATTCTTGGTTCTTGATGTGCGATTCGACTTCGAATACTGCGCAATTACCCGAGAATCATCTAATTGAGGCCAGCTAGCCAGTAACGATTTCAATATCTGTCTTTCATGATTCTATTCGTTTGCTCATATGTTCGACTTTCACCATGGTGGAGCGTATTATATGTTGTACTGGCCACCAAAACTTCCGTATGTAACCTTCGGTCCTTCTTGAAGTGACCTATCTGATTGAACACAATGTTTTGGAGAGACCCGCATGAAGAAACAGTCATGTGAGGATGGTGTGAGTGCTCTTTTCGTCTGTAATTGGTTGGGAGAAAATATCAACTTACTTAGGTAGAGAGTCCATTGATGCATCTGTGTTTATTCGGCTAGGATCTCGACATATACATGCAAAATTTAACGTTTGATTTGCTGAGAGGAAAAAATCGATTTTTCTACTGCAGATGAAAATCGATACTTCAAACTCCACAAATGTAACCTACATCATGTGTACTTTCAAAATGTTTACATTTAATCCACTTCCATACATATGTTTTTTTCTTTTGTACTGACAATGCCATGCATTTCCGATACCTTACTGATTAGTACATCGCATGACAATGCACCATTTTGCGCAGATGACGGAGACGGTGAGGCCTGAGACAATTTGCTAATGAATCAATCAATCAATGTATGTCAATGACTTGCACGCGTATTCGTGATACGTGGGGCTTGTATTGAGTATGCTGAACAATTGACAGAATCGAATGAGGGGCAAATTGAATCCTTCAAATCTGCGACAGCGATAGTCGAATCGACTGGACTATGTGCAAAGTCCGTTCTAAGATAATATTTGATGAACAATCATGACCTGCCAATCCAGGAAGGATGTTTAACAGGAAAACAATATCCGAGGACAAGGGCATCGTACAGACGTGACGAATCTTACAGCACGGAAACAATTTATCCAACAAAGGGGAATCATCGGAAGGATCGATTCTAATTGTTATCTCTTCAGAGTCTTCACTCCGGACTTGAATTGGTTTGGATAAACGCATGCGACGGTAAAGTACAGGCACGGCACAGCACAGTCCTGCTTTTCTCCTCTCTTGCTTGCATGTAATATTCATGTGCCGACGCTGATTATTTCTAAATTGCATCACATATGGAACCAGAAACATAGGTACTTGCAGGAATGAGGAGCCGGCAGCGGCAGGACATCGGAATACCCTCTTTTTAGGGTCTCACATCGATAGTCTACTCTTCAAGACGTTGTAGCGGGCTCGGGCTCGGTATCGTACATGTTAGTAGTCGTGAAAGTAGGTTCTTACTTTACAGTTCTCTCTCTACCTCCACAAGTGAATAGATGCCTGATGGGATCTTTCTGATCCGCATGTGCATTCCCATTGTTTGTCAGGGTTTCGGGAAGTGTGGGGAGGAAAGGATGGAAAAAAAGAAAGAGAGAAGGATTTAGTTTCTCCAGTTTTCAAACTTTTTAAACAGCCTCCCCCATTCTCGATTTTGACGGCAGTGCGATTACTTTGAAGACGATAGCGATAGCCATGGCGATAATCCTTAGAACTATTCCTTATCATCACGTACAACCTACAACTTCCAACAATGCCGATAATCCGTACGTACAAATTTCTTGCAGTTCCGTTACTGATGTGAGTGTTCATGCTTGTAATATCTTAGACCAGCGGTTCCAATTATCTTACAACATTTTTGAAGTATTCCAACAAGCTTCAACCTTGGAATTTCATTTTACTTCGAGTAATTACCCCTTCATCAACGGACCGCACCGTAAAAGCCTAAACGAGACTGGAGAATTTCCCACTTAAATATAGTTCTCACTCAACATAAGTAGTTTTGATGCTCAATATATTGATAATAGAAGACATTCTCAATTACTTATTGGCCTTATGGACTAAAATGATTTTCTTCTAGTCTCGGGACTAGATACTTAGGTACACAAGCCGGTGCCCGATAGCCCGATGAAAAAGGCGGGATGATATGAGAAAAATTAAAGGGTCTGGATTTGCAGATTTTCTCTGGGCATCCTCGGTCAAATCAGGAGCAATCATACAGAGTAGGAAGATCATCCTTCAATGGACGAATCAAATGATTCAATTGACGAATTATGTGCGTTAGCCAGGATAAACGAAGAAAGATGTGACTCGGCGCGTAGATGCAGAACTACCCGACCATTCACAACCAATCATGGATTTTTTCTGCAGGATCCATCTGACCAAGCTTGAATATTATTGGAACGTCTTCTATTTTTCCCTTCATTTGTCCTGCGTGAGAGATGCGTGGATGTGAGTATTCTGCATGCTTACCCTAGCAGAATCTCCTTATTGGGTCTAAGTTTCCTGCGATGTAGGGTCGCAAGGCTCGCAACCCGATCGTCTCAATGGCTCAAGGGAAACAAACGAGGGCCTTGTGGCATTGTGTGGCATTATTCTCAAGAATAGTCACAATCTTCATGCAGGAATGCTGAGCACAGTTCACATTATAGAAAATATGCCGGGACGTTATACTGCCCATTGGTGAGCTCTGGTATACTTGAGGCCCATGATATATCGTTTCGTTTCAAAAATGGCGATACATATACTGTCGTAGACGCCGTTGACTTTAACCCCGATTCCTCCTTCTGATCCTTTTGAAATTTTACAATTCATTCATGTCAGATTGAATTTGATTTTTGCTGCAAATTTGCTTTATCGTTATCTCGGTTCAAAAGATTTCGTCTGGACTTGTTTCGGCTCATAGAAGATACCCCCGGCAACGGGCAAGCAAGCAGTCTTGCAAGTATTCTTGTACTGCCCGAGTTATCAATTGTTATTCCCGTCTTTGTACTAGGCAGTATGGTAAGTTGATGAGGCTATGCCAGTAATATGCTCACGTATATTGAAGTATCATACTAATCCTACGATGAATGTAGGCTACAACCCCTCTGACAGCCATCGACACTCGGCTGGACATGTACCAAAGAGGTTTCGCGAATCAACCCCGGGATACTCTTCTCGGTTTCAAAGAAACACAGCATCGTCCTGAGCGACCTTTATCATCCGCAACTGTATTCGATACTGACTTCGAGGATGATGTAAGTGATGTTGAGGAATTCGAAGATCACCAAGATACTCCACGATATGTGGAGGAGGCCGCATATGGATCGGATTTCGAAGAAGACTTGGACTACCCACGTCTGAGTTATAGATCAGTATGTACCACGTTTCATTCTTGTTATCTCTCGTACTGACACGTCACTATTCAGGGAGGTCGAGCGAGTGAAACAACATTATCCTCCTACGAAGAAGTATTTACACCCACATCGGCCTCAAATGAATTCCAATCCTTCAACTTCGACTTGGGTCCGAAAAAGCCGGTCGAAGGACCTCGGGGACCACATCTATTTCGCAGCTCTGTTTCCTCGTCGCTGGATATCCCGGATCAATATGTTTTGGAAATGTCACCAATAAGTCCACAGCCATCGATACTCACACCGCGACACCAAGTCAGCCCGCCTACTCCAATCTCACCAGATAGTCCCATGAGGCGCCAGAGATTATCTCTCTTGACCGAGAATATCGCGGATCTGAATCTGAATGACATCACTCACTGGACACCACGCCAAGTCGCAAGATGGATGCACGATGCAGGTTTCGAATGGTCGATTGTTGAGAAATTCGAAGAGAATGACATCTCGGGTGCGATTCTGACCACTCTTAAATTCGAGGATCTTCGGGAACTGGGTATCTCATCATTTGGACAACGAACAAAAGTTTGGAACGAGATTCACATCTTGCGAGGAAGTGCTCCAAGTACACCCAAGCCAATTACCCCCATCGAAGAAACTTCTCCAGCCACAGAATTCCGTTTGATAAGGGATAGATCGGAAAGAGGTAGACAAGAGAATTATTCGAATGGTCAAGAGCGAGGTCAATCTCGAAGGCGCAAGGCTTCAAAGAGAGCAAATAAACACGAGACTGTTTTGCCTTTGGAATCTATTTCAATTGTGGGTATCGAACAACTTATGCCGAAACCACACAAATGCTCAAAGGGAGAAAACTGTTCAAAATGGAGGAAACAACAACGGTTGATTGCTGCTTTCAATAAGGACCATCCGATCAGTCCCGAAGGTACGTTTTCGATTTGCGACAGAATATTTGAGTTTAGTACTAATAGTTAAAATAGAAGGTGGCTCGCTACTCATTGCTGGAGATCCGGGAAATGCTCTTACAGCTCGTCCAATCTCTGATGCAGTACCTTCAGTTGTTGCGTCTTCAGACGTTCTTGGTCCTGGCTCTACTCCTGCTCTTCGTTATTTAGAAGAGGAGAGCCTTAGAGATGTTGGATTACGTGATCCTCAAGATAATGTGAAGCAATTCATCAGATTCCAGCATCTTGCACCAAACCAATCATCCGAACAACCTCCAACCCCTCCATATGAAATGTTTCCGCCACTAAAAGGACCTATTGCAGGTCTCAGAGGCTTGCCTAAACTTTCCATTCCTCCACCTCGTCCTGAACAACCCATCAGATCCCAGAGCGCCAATGGATATGGTCCTTGTAGCGCAACCGCTGTTCCAAACAGCGCTATCGCATTTTCACCTTATCACATGGACCGCGCAGAAGCTCTCTCTCCAGAGCTCCGCAACGAAACCCGCTCTCCTTCGGTCTATCGATTTGGTACTCCCTTTTCCGAGATGGATGTACCGGTTACCGCTGTACCTATGAGTCCTGTCGCAAGAGAGGCTTCTCAGTCCGTTCCACCCAACATGACCTACCGCCCAATTACCAACACATCTACCAACAACTCGATGGCCAACTCTCTTCAACGCAGCCTTTCTCGGATCTCTAATCGTCGTCCCTCTCTTCTTCCCCGAGTTGATGAATATCGAGCCACTCAATCAATTCAGCCTTCCCAGCCAGCCCAAGTCCAGATTCTTCTCAATGAACCAGCCCACACATTTCCAGAAAGTTCAAACACGATCAGGGATCCCACGCACCCAGTAGGTATCGCGACCTCTATCCGTGCCTACTCTACAACTGATCCATGGGCTCAGTTCGGCGGTCCAAATCCCAATCCAACTCATAGCACCACATCGATACCCCTACCACCCCACTCCTCCTCTACATCTTCCTCCAACACCTCCTCCCCAGAGAAAGACACACCTTCCTATGCTGGCTGGATGAGAAAGCGCCGCACCAAGATGCTTCGTCACGAGTGGCACGAACATCACTTCACACTCCGCGGCACCACTCTCGCCATGCACAAAGATGCTCGTGCTCTCGACGTTTTAGAATACATCGATGTTGACGATTACGCCATTGCGTGTTCATCTTTAGCCTCCTCTTCTAAACTCAACGCAGCGTTTAAACGAGTAAACATTGCGATGGGACGCGGAAATGATCGAGACAAGAAAGTTGACGTTTTTGCTTTCCAATTGATTCCGCAGGCGATTGAAAAGGGTGTGAAATTGAGAAAGAGAGATAGCTTGATGCCGAGTGGCATGGGCAATGCAGGAGCGAATAATAAAACGCATTATTTTGCGGTGAGGAGCAGAGATGAGAGGATTGATTGGATGAGAGAGTTGATGTTGGCTAAGGCGTTGAAACAAAAGAGTGAGGGGTATGAGGTTAATGTTAATGGGAGTATGATTTAGGGCTTGGTGGATTATGACTTGATGACTTGTTTGATGGATGGATGGATGGATGGGCGGGGTTTGATACCACATTTTGATTTGATGATGACCTTATGAATGAATACCTTCTGTGAATAGCGGAGTTCGGGCGAGATTTACTTTATTGTATGGAGATCTATTCTCCAATGTTTCTTTCTTTTCTCCTTTTCTTTTTCGTTTAGATCAGTCGAAAGTCTTGTTTTCCTTGTCTTCCTTATCTCTTCTTTCAACGAATACTTCGAGAGCAATCTCCTTTTTGGAAGCCGACATTGTGATGGAGTTTTTTTTTTCCTTCACTAGATTGATTATTTCACTTGTCCTTCCTTTTCCTTTCTTCGCGATTTTGAGAAACAATCTGGTGTTGGCAAGACAGAGGATCGGAAAAGTCAATGGTAAACAGAAAGATGGATTGATGGAGAGAAGGAAAAGGAATGAATAATTGTTGAAAGGAATATGAATCTTGACATTCATTTCATTTATATAATGACGGAGGTATTTTGTGTTTAGTAGGTAGTTAGTTGTTGTATTTAGAAAATTGAATGAAGGGTGGTTGTATATGAACTTTTTTCCCTGAACAAGAATTTGTTGTGCTCTTTTTTTGGGTGTAATTTTTGTATGTGATATAGAGTTTGAGATGTAGGTATTTGATAATGCGGGACTTTGCTTCGAATCGCGCAGAGTTTATACAATATATCGAGTGACAGTAGATACTGTGGGAGAATCGGCTGAGTGAATTATTGAATCTAAAAGTTGGGAGTTGGATAAGTGCTCCGTTGATCCGTATACCAACAGTTGGAAGGGAAGGATAAGATCGTATATCCTTAATAGATGTTTCTTGAACCTCTTTAATCAATAGTTCTTCTCTCAATCATAGATCCAGCAATTCTGTAATCTTCCTCCTTGTATACATCAAACATGTCTGATATCTACGCTGAAAACATAGACGAAATGAATCCGAGTCTCGCAGGTCAGTAACTTCTCGAGACTTCTCTGCTGAAGAATACCTATAAATTAACATATTGTAAAGACTAAATGAGCAATTTGACCTCCTGAGTCGGTATGAAGTATTTATCTACACTCACAAATCTCCAAGAGGATTTGCTTGATCATTGACTCAATTTTCCAGAAACATTGGGTACCTTATCCATCCCTCCATCGCCGCCAAACTGCCTCCTTCCCCAGCAATAGCAGATATTGGCACAGGCACAGGACTACCCTGATGCAATTCTTCACGGCTTCGATATATCCCCAAGTTTGTTTCCACCACAAGAGTCCTTGTCCCCACGAGTTTCTCTAAGCGTCATGAACATCAAAGAAACCCCGTCGTCATCCATACACAACAAATACAATCTCATCCACGTTTGACTTCTCGCCGCAGGAATAAACCCCACAGAATGGAAAACCATCGTACAGAATCTCCTCAAGCTTCTCAAACCCGGCGGAGCTATCCAGTGGGAAGAATGCAATTGGATGGGAACCCAATATTACCGTTCTGAAATTGACTCGTCCGTTCGAACTTCTCGGTACATGTGCGCACGCTTTAAAGAGGGAATGAAGGATAACTTCTCGTATGGATGGAAGGTTCTTCCGAGGATCTATGAGGAGTATGGGATGAGAGATGTGGTGGAGGATATTGTTAGTTCGGATCGAATCGTAGAGACGAGAGCGGCTATGGCGAACAATGCGATGGATGCTATTTTTGGGTGGGCGAGGTTGGTTTCCTCGAGGAACTTGGACGATTTGTTGTCTGCTGAGGAGCTAGTTAGATTGGAGAGGGAGGTGGAGCGGGAGATTGCGAGTGGATGTTATATAAAATACGATGTTCATGTGGTATTAGGGTTCAAAAGCTATGAGGATTTAAAAGATAACCAAAACATAGAGGCTATTTTTCTACGAGGTCCTTAATGGATGATTTGGTAGCTCAGTTCAAGTTTTGATTTTTCTTGAACTCTACTTCTTGTTTTTGAGGAGAAGGGAACGAAAGTTAAATATCATTTGAACATCAAACTGCATTTTGATCTTTCGAATATGGATATCAATAGAACTTGAATACCAGACCTTGGGCAAATAGTTATTTAGATGCTGGCTCAGCTCGAAATTTGAATTTTTCGTTTGATTCGTACTTATATTACACTTGAAGAACATGACTGACGCCAGAAATTCTTCAAGTCCATATTTCATTGTAGCAAACTAGAAAATTCTTTCTCTAAGCTTCACATTGATCACTCAAGGGACCTAAGGACTAGTTTGGATATACAAATCCGTGCTGAATCCACTGAATATTCCATGGTTTTTGAAAGTGAATTTTGAATTAATATTTGAATATTAAATTACGAATTCTATTGAATAATCCATATTTTAATAAATTTAATATATTTTGAAGTGAAGAGAGGGTTGAATTATTTTAAAATGATATTAAATAATCCATGTTTTTCAATAAATTTATATAGAAAAATGAAAATACAAATTGAAAACGAAAATTAAAAAAAACTAGTTTTATTTTCAATTTGATAAATAATCTATACTTTTTTAGGTTTTTATAGGCCTTTTATTTTATATCTATATAATATTATAATAATATTAGTACTTTAAATACCTAAATTTATAGAATATCTTTATTTTTCTTTAAATTATCTTTGATTTTGATTTAAATTATTTTATATTTCTATTTTCTATATATTAGAATATATATAACTTAATTTAAAAGTAAATTCTTTAATATTCTTTCTATTATATTATTAAATTATATTATTAATTTAAATTATAATAAACCATCTTTTTTTTATTCACAATAAATAATAATAAAATTAATAAAACTAATCAATTTATTCCTATCTTGATATATAATTTAATTTTTATTATTAGCTTTTTTTATTCTATTCCAATTTTGAAAAAAAGAATTGGTATTTCTAATAAATTTAAAACATAATTTCTTCTTAATTTTAAATACTCTCAATATTATTAAGAATAATTATATATACCTCTATACATTTTTTAATTTTTAATTAATTTTTATTATAAAAAAACAAAGTTACAATATTCTTAATATACTTCAATTGATTAAAAGCTATATATATTTTTATATATTATAAATCAATATGGAACTATATATAATATAGCCAAAATCTTTTCTTATTTTAAAAAAATAATATATAAATATGAAAAACATTTTATATAAATTTATTTATTAATTTATTCTAATATATTTTAAAATAATTTTATTAAATTTTAAATATTATAATAATATTATATTTATTAATAATAAAACTATCGGATTTAATTATATAAATTGTTTTTTTTTAAATAATAGAAAATAAAAAATATTATAAATATTTTGTAAATTATTTAGATACTTTCAATAATATTTTTATTTTAATAATAATATCTTTTGAAGATTGATTTATTTACTTTAATTATAAGGGATATATTATATAAAATATTCTTATAATAATTATTTTCAATTTATAATTTTATTATATATTAACTAATTAAAAAGATTTTATAAATAATTAAAAAATACTTTTAGATACTTTGATTTCAAAAGATTTACAAATTTCAAAAAATTATTATTATCTAGATAATATAAAATATATAAATACTAAGCAGATTTTTACTCCATTTAAAAAAATAAAATATTATTTATAAAAACAATTAGAATTTAATAAAATATTCAAAATATTAGAAGAATTTTTTAATTTTTCATATTTTTTTTTACAAAATAAAATTAAAAGAATTTTTAAAATATTTAAAATATACTTTTTATTTCTAATATAATAACAAAAATATCTATATATAACTCAAATATATATAATTTATATTTTATACATTTTATATAACTTTATTTAATAAAATAACTTTAAAGAAAATTTATTTAAAGTTTAATTTAATTATATCATTAATTGTTTTCCGAATACTACAAATAATATAGTAATGAATTTAAATAATAACAAATTAAATTCTATTTTATCCCAATTTATAAATTATTTTTAATAAAAAATTGTAAAGATTATATAAAAAGATTATTATAAAATAAAAAGAGTTTGAAAAATATAAAATAAAATAAAACAATATTATTTTGAAATAAAATTTAATAAGTATATATAATTAGAATAAAAAGTAATTATCAGGATTTCTCTATCTATCATTATTTTTTATTAAAACTTCTAGTATTTCTTTGAATTCTTTTAGAAATTGAAATAAATCTTTTTTCTATTTTATATAATAAAATAGATTTCAAGTTTGCTTATATCTCACTTTATCTTTAAAAATTCAAAATCAATATTTTTTTAGATTATAACTTTTATTAGAAATTCATTATTCTTCAGGTTTAGAAAGCTTGATATTACTCTCTTCTTCTAACTTTAAAATATTAGAGTTCTAAAAAATAAGATTTTTTTAAATAGTATACTATTAACAATTAAATATTTTATAAGAAAATTTATTAAAATATAAATATATTCTATTAATATATTAATAATTTAAAAGAATAATAATTAAAAAATAAAAAGTAAAAAATAACTAAAGAGAAATAATTAAAAAAAATAAAAAAAAATAAATCTATTTAAATAAATTTTTTATCCATAAAAAATTCAAAAATTCTTTATTAGTTTTATTATTTAAACTTTTCAAATTAATTATAAATTGCTTTACATTAGCTTTTTAAGCTTTAATTTAGATCAAAATTCTAGAAAATCCAATTGCTTAGATTTATATATTAGTGTTTTAAAAAATTAATAAATATTAAATTATTTTTATACTTATTTTAATTTTTAATTAATATTCAAATCTTTTAAATCAATTTTTTCAAGTTTTTTAACTTTATTATTATTTTCTTTATTCTCAAATTCCTTCTCTTTCTCTTTCTCTTCCATATCAATATTAACTTTTCAATCTTTAAAATCTATTTTAGAATTATTTGATTCAAATTCCAATATAGGGTTATTGTTATTTTGAATAAGATTTTTTGCTTTTAAAACTTTTTTAAATAAAATTAATTAAAATCAAATTTTTCTTTAAATTTATATATTAGAATTATTATATTTCAATATTTAATTGAATTTATATAACCATTTTATTTTATTTATTCTTTAATACTTTTAAATAATTAAAAGTTTTATAAAATATTTTTAAAATATAAAAAATCTAATACTTTTTTTTATTTTTCTTTTTTTTGACTTTTAGCTTTTTAAAAGTTATTTTTATCTTTCAATTGTATATATTTCTAATTTTTCGTTTTTATAAATACTCTTTTTACTTTTTCTATATCTTTTTTTTATTAAATTTAATAACTTTTAATATCTTTTTGATTTTTTAAAACTTAAAAAAGTTTTAATATTTTTAATATAAAGCTTATTATAATTAAAAGTATATTATTTATATTTATAATATTTTCAGATTTAAAATAATTATATTTTATAAAAACAAATATTATAATTAATTGAAATATATAATATATAATATATAAATCCATAAACATATATTTCTAATTTTTTAATTTTTAATATTTATTCTTTTCGATTTTATTCTTAAAGTTTTTTAAATATAAATTTTTTAAATAATTGAAATCTTTTTTATAATAAATTAAAATAATTTAAATATAAATTTTGAAAGCTTTATATTCCAAATAATCCTATATTTAAAATATAAATTATAAATATATTATATAAAAAAACTATATTATACATTAATTTTGAAAAAAGATTAATAAATAAATAAGAATTAGATATAAACAAAAAATCATTTTTTTTAAAAATAAAGATATAAAGAAAGTTTTGAAAATAAAAACTTAAAATATAAAAAAGTAATCTAAAAAAAAAGAAATAGAAATTATTAAGAAAATTTATTAATAAAAAACAAAAAGTGAATAAATATATTTTTATTCTAAGCTTTTTTTTTATTAATTAAATATAATTATTATATTACAAAAAATTAAAAAATATTAAAAATCAATTAAATTATTTTTGAAAAAAGCCCCTTTTTAACATTTAATTAAAAAGATTTCAAATTAATTTATATATATAAAGAAATATTAAAAATAGAATACCACTACTTTTATAATAATTCAAAAAGCAGCTAAATTCTTTATAATTACCCATTTCAAAAATATATTTTTTATTCTTTTTATTTATTAATTAAATAGATTATTAATTTAATTTATAATACTATAACATTATATATTTTATATAAAAAAATAAATTATTAAAAATATAAATAATATTTTTTTTTAAAAAATAATAAAGCTGATAATCCCTGTTATTAGTAAATATTATACTTTGAAAGACTAAACTTTATTGTTTTCTTACTAACTGTTTCTTATTAGCCGTTTTTTACTAATCATTTCTTACTAACCATTTCTCATTAGCCATTTCTTATTTATTTAGTTTTATATATTTATTCTATTTATTTTATATATTTTTAATTAATAAATAAATATTAAAGATATTTATATATTATTAATATTAAATAAGATAATAATATTAAGAAATATAATATTAATATTTAATTAAATAAATATAAAGGTTATATTAATAAAAATATATAATAAAGAAAATAGAATTATTAAATTAAAAGCTATTAAAGTTTGAAAATTATTTTTTATTTATAGCTTATTATAAAGAGGTAGAAAATATATAAATTTCATTCTCTTTCTTTTTGTATTACTTTTTAAACTCTCTATAAATCTTATCTACAAACTCTATTTAAAATAGATTTATATATATAAATATTAGCAGTTTATTATAAAATTAATATATATTAGGCATTGGATATTATAAGAAATTAATAAGCTTAAAAATTATATTAGCTCCTAGAGCCTTATATTTATTAGAATAATTTTATATAATTATATAATATATTTAATATTAAAAAGGCAATGAGTTGTTGATTTGAGTATATAAAATATTAGAATAGTTTTTTGATTTATTAAAATCTTTTAAAAATTTATTTATATAAAATAAACTATTTGTAATTTTAAAAAAAATAGTTTTTTAAGATCTTTTTGATAATATATAATTTGCAATAAATTATTTATATTGCTTTGTTTTTAATTTTAAATCAATTAATAATAAAATATATTTTAAAAATATAAATCTCTTATTTTGTATGTTTTAGAGTTATATTTATTCTATTTTTTAATATTTTTATTTAAAAGAGATATAGAGTAAATTAAATCGATAAGATTATTCTTTTTATTTAATAAAATAATTGTTGATTATATTAAAGCTATAGGGTGATATGCAAATTTATTATTAGTTATATAAGTTTTGAATAGAAATTGAAGAATTGACTAGCTCTTTATATAATAATTTTGATGCTAATAATATTTTTGATTATTAGTTTTACTTGCTTATAAAAACATTTTCTATAAATAATTAGATATATAAAACTATATAGTATTTACTTTTTTATTAAATCTAATACTTTAATTAAATAAATTAAAAAAATATTAATATTCTATATAATATTCTTTAATTTAAATAAAACCAGTTAAATTAAATAAATAATACAAAAAGAGAAGATTTATATTGATATGATTTTCTTTTTAATTTGATTATTACTTAAATTCTTAATATTATTAATATTTAATTAATATTTTAAAAATATAGTTTATACAAATTAATTATAATAAAGAGTTTTTTATTTAATAAATTAATTTGATTATTAATTAATTTTTTATAAATAAATTTATATTAAACTTAAAAAAAGTTTTTTATAAAATTTCTATTTAAATTAATTTATAGATTTCTTTAAAATATCTTCAATTTTAGTTTTCAAATCTATTGATTTATTCTCTCTTTTAATGGTGTTAATAAAGAGATTCTTTTTACTTTTTAAACTACTATAGATATTATGTTTTGGATTTTGATTAGTAATATAGTTATTATTATCATCTCTTTTATTATTATCATTCTTATTATTATTTATATTAATGTTTATAGAAAGTATTTCATTAACTTTAGAATCTTATTATATATTATAAATTAATATAATTGAAATAAACTTTATTTAAATAAAATATTTATATATAGCTCTTTTTTTTTAAAAAAAATATCTTCTTTTAATTAAAAATAGTATTGTTATTATAGAAGAAATTGAATAATAAATCTTTAATAAAAAAAAAGAAAAAGATATTATAATTTTAAAGTTAGCTTTGAGATTTGTTTATTTTTATTATAGATTTAGATTTTTGTTTGAAATAATAAATTAAAAAAAAAAGCTTTAAATTCTATTTTAAAAAATTTTTTTTTTTTTTGTATAAATATAAATCTTTAATTATTATTGTTATTAATAGTTTTCAATTTTCTAAACGTTTTCGAGGTATTTTGAATAATAATTATATTATTAGTTATTAAAACAATTATAAAAAATAACTTCAAAAATATTTTAAAATAAATTCTTTTTTTGAAAAAAAAAAAAAAAAAAGATAAAATCAAAATATATTTCTTTTATAATTTTAAATATTTTTTTAAAATTATTATTTATAAAAGTTTTTTATATAGTTTTTAATATTAAATATAGATTTTTAATATTAAATTAAAATTTAAATTAAATATTTTAGAAAAACTATAAATTATTTAATGAATTTGATATATAAACCATAAAACTATAAATCAATAATTCACTTTTTTTGAAATGGATTATTGTTATTACAGAATCCGTGGTGGTATAAAGAGCGGATTATTTCAGTGGATTCAGTGTGGATTTTGCAATCAAACGAGCCCTAAATCCAAAACTCCAGCCCTCGAACCTACAATTCATCACCATAAATTCCACTCGGTATAAAGCGAGCTTCCCAGTTTCCAGCTGGCCAATTTCTCTTGAATACTTCGAGAAGTTCCTCGTGCTCTCCTAATAACTGTAGCAATTCTTGTCTTGTTGCATTACTCTCTTCTGTGTTAGCTCCTTTATTTCCTGGAAATTTATTGTAGATTTTCCAGAACTGATTTTCTCTTTCTGGTCCCAAGAGCTTCTGTCAATAAAAATTAACACATCATAACAGAATATCAGGAACATAGTTTCTCACCTTTAGTTCCTCTCTAAAAATCTCCATTTCATACGTCGTTGGGTACCCGGGAGGAAACTCATAACAAGGCATATCAAGAATGCCATGAAGCGTAAGCCGAGCAGCATGGCATTCATCTTGCGTACTGGTAGGCATAATCAGGAAAGGTTCAATCTTGGACTTGAGCAAATCCGACGGAAGTGGTGCATTGGCAACCAATTCTTCAAGTTCTCTTTGTGTATCGGAAATCGATCGCGTGACTGCAAATTTCTCCATACTGGTCCGCCATAGTTTGGCGTAGGGCGTGTCTTGTAATCGTGCCTGGGGATACTGTTAGATGTGAGATTTGAAAGGTGGATGAGGGTACAAACTGTGACTTCGGATATGATACTCCAGCTGTATTCGCTATGGTCAATTTTCTGGACTTCGTCGGTAATATTTGTATCGGTGACCTGGCTGACTTTTTCGGACATCTTGAAGTAAAGATTGAAAGTGGAAAATAAAGAAGAGTAGATGTGGAATTGATGAAAGCTTTAACTGTCAATTATATAGTAGCACTTGGCCGTGGCCCATAGCCACTTGATGAGCTCCCCTGTCGTGCTGATGCTGACACCAATCATGTACATTTCCGTGCCTCCAACTGTTGTTGTTACAGGTGATGACTTACGCGAGTACCTAGTCTTCCAATAACATGGTATCGCTCCCCTTCACTTACAGTATCAGATAGAAGCAGTAGATACCGCGAAATTCAAAGTTGGATATCGGAAGAGAGTATGCTGAGATAAAAAACAATTTAATTCAAGCGAACCTACGATACACAAGCATCAAAACAGAAATCCAAGAATACAAAGATAAACTAAGCAACTGTGTGACTTGAAACAATCCAATGAAAACAATAACATCGCCAGGCAAGTAAAGACTTCGCAATATCTGTCGCCAATCACCACTACCAACATCTTGGACCATTCATGCTTAGCCACCATCAACAAAAGTGTGGCAGCTATCTTTAGCAATTGCTGAAACGTTCGAGATCCACACCCAATTATTTTGAGATCGAATAGCAAGAGCCGGCATTTGGATCGGCGCTAGCACCTCGTTAGCCATAGCCCTATCCTCTTATTCTTCTCGCCAAAGCAAAAGGAACATGAGAACACTTACGTATACGCCCAGTTTGCGTAGGAAGAAGACCCACCCTTGCCGCATGCGGTTTCTTTCTGCATGCCACTGATGCACTCAGTTGAACCGATGTTCCTGGAAGAACCGGATCCAATATACTATTAGTTTCCTTTAGAATTGCATAACTCTCACGTTTTGAGAGCGGGAAATACCTTGAGGGTAAAGTCCCATTGGACATTAGCGCTATCCATGACGCATTGGTGACGCTGCTCATTCTTGACATAGTTTCCAGAGAGTCCGTTACAGATGGTTCCTAAATAAGAATTTATATGGACTGCGCTGCCGGAAATGCCACTGGTGAAGCAGCCAGCATAGATTCCTGTGGTGAAGGAGAGGATAGTGATGATGCTGAGGAATTGCATGATGATTGATGGGATAATGATTGGATTGAAAATGAAAAGGCAAAGTGTAGCTCGACGAGTCAAATTTGCGGTATTTGTGTGAAATGTTTATTTTCGAAGATGTTGTTTATGAGGATAGATCTGAGGGGCCTTGTGGAGTGTTTTATACGCCTTCTAGCCGCAAAAGATGATATCGTATTATGGTTTACAGTCTTCGATAATGGCATGGTGACATAATCCCGTAAGATAAATCTCACATTGAGATGCCCTCGATAATTTCGAGGATGGAGGCTATGTGGTTTTTGTTATTCTAATTTCATCGAAGGCAGGGGAAGGTCTAGTTGGCCAATGTCTCGAGAACCCCCATGACCCGTATCTGATACTCATATAATCAAGCATTTGATGTTGGTATAAGTATATTCGCACAATATAAGCAGATCCTACTGTAGGGATCTCTAGAATTCAGTTCAATGGGGCTCACAATGCTTTGCATATTGAACAGATGCTAATTTTGACATAAACCGATCACGAGGGGTCGAAGTGTCAACAAAATTGTCTCAAACTCGTGCAATCCTACCCTGGGCTTGGGACGCCCTTGAATATTGATCAAGGAGGCAAGAATTCGATAACTTTTGCAAAATTCTACGAGATCTCATTCTGTGGAGGATTTAATTCGTTCGATCCTGGTAGGCCAACGAGGAAACAAAAGGCACATGCGGCACCATTACTACCGGGGCGTCTATTCTAATACACCAAGATTTTATTATGACAACCAATGGTTGGTTACGGTACAACAGCCACAACTTGAATAGCTCATACGATGTTGGAGTTTCAAACAATTCGAAAGATTGCTCCGAAGCTGCCATGCTTAGGTTCGTGGAGTCGATGCTATTTCCGTACACATAGCACTACTCGCATCACGCCATCTATCTCCAACTACTAGTAGAGCTGATGAGGATGAAGGAACTGAAATAATGGTGGCAGTGTGGCAGTCGTCGTTGGTTGCTCGTTCATGATTATCGAGCAGATCAGCGAGGTCAATAATCCCAGCATTATGATCAGGCTCATGAAAACCGAACAGTCCTACTGCCTCTACAATTCTGTCATATGAAGTGATATAAGTGGGAAAACACGCTCTGAAATAGAGATTCCAGATAAAAGGTATATAACTGCCGTGCTGCACTTTCATATCGAACATCATCTTGTGCATCGGCATCGCAAGGCAAACATCTACAACAGACATATATCATTTTTTCCCCTACCAATCACTCTTCAGATTAGTAGCAATCATGAAGACACTCTTGTTCATTCCCCTTCTACTCATCAACAGTGTAACTGCTCTTACATTACCTACCGAGGAAACTCGACGAGACACCTCTACCTATTACTCTATCGGTGAAAACGAGCTCGGTACCATTTATTCCACCATCAAACCCACCGAGAAACGACAAGATTCTAAATGGTACGCCATCAGCACCAACGAACACGGAACCGTATATTCCAGCATCAAGCCTTTATCCGTGAAGCGCGATGAATCTGGAGTACCCAGTCTAGCCGACTACCAAGACTGGATGGCCAAGCAGTAAGTATCGCATCGACACAATGCATATCAAATACAACACTGACCATGATTAAGAGGCTTGACTTCTCGAGAACTATCTGAAGTAGAGAAACGTCTCACAAATTACGAGGCATTGGTATGCATATGAAACCCCAGCAAACAAGTGAAGCAACAGATTTACAAAAACTGACATTTCGAAAGTCCAATTGCATGGCGCTTTGTGGAACGAGACTTGCGGCTGCGACTGGTGATACCATGAGCTATCGCGTTCAATAGTAAGTTCGATGTTTTCCCCATGTGGCTATGCAGATACTATATCGATAGGAAGAATAGAAGAGTGTTTGTTAATGAGCTGATAGTTGTCTTCAACAATGCGGCCTTCAAATGGCTATTTCTTACTACAGCAGAGCGAAATATATGGACCAATATCCAGAATCCTTTCCTCCCGCCAATACCTTGACAGGTTAAGATTGGAAGTGCGAGTGTTGTTACTATCTCGCCAGTCACTTGACAGATGGATGGTAGATGAACGTTTCTGTGGGCTGATTAGAGGTTTGTTTTGGTCGGGGGTTTCCTTTCTCGTATCTTTGTCATTCCTTGAAATTTTCTTTGATGTTATTTTGATTCATCAGTAGTATAGACCGAGGTAGTTTATTCTTGCTAATTGGGTGTTTACATTATTTTAAACTGTTACGAATGACATGGATCAGTAGCTGAATGGATAATGGATAATCATTACATTCGTTCTTATCCCGAAATACTGTTGCTTCTCTTTCTTGTATCCATGTATCAGTATGACCTTCATGTATAATTGTTGAATCGATACATTCCGAAGTCTTGTAGCTCACAAATCAAATACCATATGTCAGTTTGACACGCCGAGCGCTCGCCAAGTCGCTTTGTCCTTAGTTTCAATCCTGCTTCCTTCACGAGGTATGAAATTCCGGTTAGAGTTGTACACATTGATCGCTTTTTCTAGACGCCAAAAGTCATGATCTTGTGTACAACCTCTTCCATATGAGTGTTCATTGAGTCGTTTATTATATAGCACCTTATTATTCGCAATTCATTTCAAAACATAGATAAATTCGTGATTGGTTATATCTACTAAAGTATAATCAAAGCTGCCCTAGCTAATATAAAAACCAAAATACAATAAGCCAGACAAATTTCCATCCAAACTAGGGCTTCCACTTGAATCCCGGATGCCTCCAATCCAAATCCTGGATTTGTTTTTGACTCAACCCATCCAACTCCGCATCCACATCTCTCGCTTCTCGCTTCTTATTATCCATCTTCATCCAGAAGAGCAATAAAATCGACAAAATCAATATCGTCGTTCCAGTCGCAAGATTAAGTCCATTTCCAATATGGTAATTAGGTGCATCGGTGGGCAAGAATGACCACGTGGAGATGAGACCACCGATATTACCCATCATGACAGCAGTACCGATTGCGCTGGAGCGCGCGGTATCGGAAACTACATTAGCAGCAACTTGAGCATTGCACAGTGCGCCAAAAGAGAAGGCTCCGCTGGCGATGAGGAAAGTGGCTCCGTAGCGGGTTTGGCCATCGTCACTGGCGAGGAACATGATGTAGCCGCACATAACCAAGGGAGAGCTTGCGATTAAAAAGATGTTGCGTCGATCGAAGCGCCAGCTGAGGAATGGGAAAAGAACTGTGAAGAATGCACCAACAATATAAGGTGGGACGGTGTGTAGTTGTTGAGAGACAACAGTGGCTGTGGGGTAAATAGTCTTCACGATTGTGGGGGCGAAGAAAGCAAGACCTTGGACGGTGATATTATTGAGGAGGAAAATGAAGGATGTAGCGAGAGTTACTGGACTGAAGATACCGCGGAGAACCTTTTTAGTGTCAAATGCATCTAGGACTTCGGTAGCTCCAACTCTCTCGGATTTAACACGAGCGATCGCGAGGTCTTTCTCTTCTTGTGTGAGCCATTTTGCAGTGGCAGGGCGATCGGTCAGGGTGATAAAGGCAATAAGTGAGAGACAACAGGTAATGATGCCTTCAATGGCGAAAATCATTCGCCAAGTGTGAAGTGAGCCGAAGCCGGGAAGTTTTAGAATCCCCGAGGCGAGCAAACCTCCAAATGCACCAGCCAATGGGGCCATGACAATATACAACGATAGACGGAAGGCCAATTCAGATCGTCGATACCAACGGGAAAGATAGTATGCGATACCAGGCAGCATACCTGCCTCAAAGATACCTAAGAGGAAACGAACGCCTGAGATCGCATGGATGTTGTGCACGAATGCGGTGGCGATAGAGCAAATTCCAAACGCCAACGAAGTTCCTGGGATGAACCATCCTGGACCCATCCATTTGCAAGCCATATTCGCGGGGATTTCGAAGATGATATATGAGATATAAAAGATAGATAAGACTTTGTTATAGTCGTATCCCTTCATATTTAGATCCTTCTCAAATCCTGCTAATTTGGCATTGCCTTAAACATCGATGTTAGTATCATCCGATGTGAATAAAGAAGTATTCTAACTCACCTATATTTGCTCTGTCGATAAAACAAAATAGGTATAATAATGCCACGGTGGGAACAATCATCAAATCAATCTTCAATCTCAACTTTCTTTCCGCAACGGGATCAAATGTAACAAGTGACTGGCCATGGCTATAATCCGAATAAGCATCGATTTCAAGCGACAAGAAACATCTCAGACTACTAACCTATCAGTCGCTGCATTGCCTCTCTCTGCAATTGCATGAGCACCCTTATTTAGATGCTCCGAATGCTCATCATGCAAGACACCAGGTTTCTCATCTCTCGACTCCACACCAACCGATTTCTCCTCGGCATTAATATTTTGAGGTCCCATAATGCAAAATGAGGTAGTATTCTATATCAAAATCGAAGGAAAAATAATCCACTTCCAATTTAACCGATGAAGAGAAATAATCCCCATCTTTCGACGGGGGATGCGGAATGTTTTATAACTCCTGGTTTTCATCACACCCCCCATCTTTCAACAAAATCTAGAATTGAAATAATCTGGGGAAGCGAAAAGGCGGGGTTTGCCTTGGGCTAACACCTGGCACTCCACACCCGTCCACCTTCACATGTCGCTACCCCAGAAACTAAACATCGCATGCTCAGCTCTGAAGCGAGTAGAAATCACGTATCTAATCGTGTGGGCGCTACTTAGGACCTTCTTGGTTAGTGAGAGTCGGTCAGTCAATACGAAAGCGGGACGTTGACATGACTTGGATGAATGTAAGTAGACTAGTACCGAACGTGAGCAATCTACTTATCGACCTATTAAGCTTGGAAAACACATTACCAAGCATGTTGGGGTTTGATTAAATTAGTGTTGATCATGGTCGGGGGTATAGAGGAGATAAGAGAGCAAAGACACATGAGAGGTTGTCGTGGCCAAGCATACGCACACATGCATGCACAGCCAACCGCGAACGAAACTCATGCCGCGTGTGCTCCTGCTTGGCAGATTGTGGGGATGGGGAACTTGGGCTTTTCGTGGGGATGAGGATAGTGTACTTAAGTGATGGAATGCTTTCCTGCCCTTTCATCCGGGACCTTAAAGTTTGAATTTGGGTTGGGAGCTTTAATCAAAGTTCGCGCGGTTCTCTGTTCGGTAAATGTTGACAGGTTGGGGCTGAGATTTTAACCTTTGTGAGCGGATTTATGAGAAGTAATGACATGATGAGATGTTAGCATTATTGTTGAGGTGTTCTCGAGGAGGGGTCTGTGTATTTTTTTGCTGCGATTCCATAATCGACGCGAATCCATTATGTGCGAAATGGTTGTCTATTGCTGGATGGGAGGAAGAAGAGATAACGTAGATTCAGTTAGTAAATGCATAAGATGAAGCTATAGATTCGAATTGAAATATCATTAGTGTTACTTGGGTTTCCCAATCCCTCTAGGTACACCTCCTTAAGTTCTCTTAAATCTGGACTGTAGTGCAGGTTCGAAAGCGTTTGATATTCAAAAAGCTGTAGACTCTTGAACATTATTAAAGCTACGACGAGGATTGATGCACCAAAGAGATGCAATAACTCGTCATCCTTAGACTGCGCTTTGGGCCAGTGAAATCCTGCTTCTACTAAATCGTTTGCCTCTCGTTCAAGGCGTGATTCTAGCTTCCTCAAATGTGATTGACTCCAACCTTCGGACTCCATGCTGCCATGAAATGCAATATTCATAAATCATAAATTCTAACCACCTTATATTGTAATGCCACTCTCCCACCAATGCTTTCCAGTATACCATCCAAGCCCTACATGCTCCCAACACCACCACCCATGATCTTTACCAGCAAATCCCAATCCTCTAAGTAATGAGATGGGAATGGGTTCATAAAGCCAGATTCCGCCTCTAGCGAAGTCATCCGCTATTAACCATCCAGTCAGTAGACCCCATGATAATGCATAGACTACATTCGTTGCCTGCCTCACTGGCTTCGGGGTATTCTTGATGTATCGAGACAAGAAGGCACAAAGGCCAGTTTGCAAAAAAATCCCAACAGCTTGCAGCATGAAAAATTTAGGTGGATTCCATGGTCTTGTTTCGGGAATTTGAGATATACTACCACCAGCATGCAAGATTCCAGATATACCAAAGGCAAAAACCGAAGCGACGAGCTTTGTAGTTGAGGACTTGGCATCTAAATATCCATTTGTGATCAAATAGTTTGTTGGTGAGGAGAATATGAGACGGAATATTTGATGCCAAGCACCTCCCCACAGCCCGGCAAGGCCTTTGTTTGCAATGACCGAAAAAGAACCCCATGTGGTTGGGTAGTACCATGCTTCACCCCTGAGACCCATAAATGAGGATGGGCCGAGAAGTAAACATCCTACAAGAGGGGCCAAAAGAAAAACCGTGTCTAAAGAAATGAGTACCCCAGCCATTGATAAAAGCTCGCGATAGAGAGAGCGTATGATTGGAGACATTACTGCAACATGTGGAGGCATAGCAAAATTGTTGGGACCAAGCCAAAAATATGCATCATTCATCATGATAGTTTTGACTACGTCAAGTAAGAAATATCCAACAATGAAACGGGGAACTTGAGCCCTGAAGAGTTCACTTCTTTTGTTAAAGCGCTTGATTCCTGTTCTAGATATATCATGTTTCGCTGCTTCATCTGCAGGCTCTCCTAATTTGTTGTAGACGGATGGGGGAGGCTTTGGTATATTGGGAATTTCCCAGCTCCAACCAGGCCCACGAAAATTGATGATCAAGTCGGATATCCAGTCCAATCTCTCCAGAATACCATCTGGGTACGATTGCCAATAGTACTGAGATTCTGTTATCTCATTTACCGATTGCCCATGAAGCGGCCCTATATCTTTGCCGTTTGGTGTCTTTGAGCCAGTGGAAAGTTTGTTTTCTTCTCCATTTACTCTAATGCGCCGCCTTACATCTGATTGAATATCACCTCCATATGCTTTGGTTGTTCGCTTGTTATCCTTTGTAATGATTTTGTTTTCCTGAATCTTCCTTTTCTCAATCCTCTTAGCATCGAATTGTGGCCGCATAAATAACAACCAGGTCAAACTTGTAACAATTCCATAAATACTCATCAAGCCTGCCACGAAACTGATTGCCATATTCGTGCTGCTGGTGTGCCATAGTGTTTTGAGCTGAAACCATATTATAGCAGCCAACACAATCCACCGCGCCTTGTATAATATTGGACGATTCGTATGCCGCACACAGAGATAAATTCCTAGTAGTATAAAGCCGTAGAGATTATATGGTACCACCATAGGTCGAAGTGTTCCTTCCGACACGCGATTTTCGAAGATTTGACGATAGGTGCCGACGACATCTCGAGGACTTGGAGGATCGGCTAGGTTTGCAGTGAAAAAGCTCGACATTCCTTCTTGCCTAATGGCAGCGTAGACCAAGCAGAAGAGAGGGAGGGAGAGAGAGAGAGAGAGAGAGAGAAAGAGAGAGAGAGAGAGAGAGTAACAGAAGGATAGTTTTGACTGCACTTGAAAATACCTTTTTGCGTTTGGAAGTTATTTGATTCAGCTGCGTGGTGGCGCAAAACGATTTGTGCGCCGTGTGACACTCTTCCCAGGACAAATAATAGAACGACAAGCCCTTGAGATCTAACCCTGTATAATTGTTATTTACTGAGATGATGACTTGCATTTATTTTGTTGAAAAATGGATTTTCATGCATTGTTCCGTGTTGATGTCGATGAGGTCACTATGAGATAGCATGATCCAGGTCGAAGAGAAATTGTGGAACTGCCTTGCCTTGTGCAGAGTGTCAAAGATGCACGAGAACCTCATATTGATATCTGGATAGATTGGTTCATGACAGAGAATCAAGTATATTGTATATGGATTTGATATTCTTCTTGATAGGATTCATAGATTGTAATGTTGTGTTGCTGATATTTGAAAGCAGCTGCAGGGAGAGACAGATGCTCCATTCTTTCTTTCTATTGAATCCATCCTTTGAAATGGCAGCCCGTGGACCGATGTAAGACTACTAGGTACTTTCCATACTCAGCCAATATCTCCTGTACTTATTAGATACTGAACATATGGAATGATTTGTATCCATCATCAAGTTGCAATCGAAGAAAGGTTTCAATCAAGACGCAAGACTCCAGTCACGAGGTTGAAGCGAGACCTGTGCTAGCTGGAGTACAAGACATTTTGACATGACGTGTTGCTCGACATGGATCTCGACACGTGATCAGAAATCGTTGATCCGCCAACGTGAGACCCGTGAAAATGTTTATCAATAATTATCCTTGCATTAGGTAGCTTGAAATCCTTACCTTACTTCCTAAATGAAATCAACATTCACTCTTACTAAAATTTCAAGACTTACCTACTTACATTTATTTTAAATCGCGTCAAATGTAACTCTATCTAGAGATTCAATCCAAACTTTTACTAACCTCGACAAGTCGAATAATTTACAATCATGGATCCATCACCACCAAAACGTGTTACCCGCGCGAGGGCAGCCGCAAAGTCAACAAAAGATACTGGAGTGAAATCTTCCAAAACCGCACCTGCCGTATCGAAAGCAACCAAGGCCACCGCCGTTACAACAAGTGCGAAGAGAAAGACTAGAGCAGATGAAGATGATGAAGAACAAAACGACGAATTAGGAGAAGAGACCAAACCAGAACCAGAACCAAAACCCACTCGCGGACGACCGAGGAAAGCCAATGTACAAGTGGAAACGGAGGCAGAAGAAACCATGGCTCCTGTAAAAGTAACTCGAGGTCGACCAAAGAAAGCCACAATCGAAGCACCAGCCCCTCCACCCCCCAAACCTGCAAGAGGTCGACCAAGAAAAGATGCATCTCAGGCGGAACCAGAATCAATTGTGGTCGAGGAACCTGCAAAGAAAACAACTCGCACACGTGCTCCTTCTGCTACGCTTTCACGCGCCATGGGACCGAAGAAGAGGGTCAAGTTTGAGGAACCAGACAAGGAGAATATCTTACCATCCTCACGAACAAAGCCCAAGGCTGCAGAAACAGCCTCGGGACTGCGAGCAAAACCGGTTCGAAAGCCTGTATCATCTGCAACAGCTTCAACTCGTGCAACTCGTGCTAGAGCCAAGCCTGGCCAGGACGAGAAGGTAGAGAAACCATTACCGTTAAGCCCGAAGAAAGCGACACAAGTTAATGCGAAAAAGGAACAGTCGTCAGACGATGAATTATCGACAACAGTAAAGACTCCAATGAAATCATTGATGAAGAGTCCTGTCAAACCACCAGGAAGTATCTTTGATACTGCGAAAAAGATTGATTTCTCGAAATCCCTTGCAGCACAAAAACCTATAGAAGGAACTAAACTGGATTTCCATGCTTCTAGTATGATGAGTCCAGCTCGTCGACCCCCACAAACTGCAGAGAAGAAACTGGATATACCTACATCATTTGCTGATAAACCTTCAATGGAACCTACCCAGATTTTCAATGCATCAACAATGACAAGCCCTGCTCGACGCCCACCACAATCATCACCTTTCAAGGAGACATTGAAATCAAATGCGCAAAGATTTGAATTTGGACATAGCATGCGATCACCTTTCAAACCAAATTTGTTTGCACCAGAATCTTCAGCGACCGCATCTCCTTTCAAAGCATCTCTTCTTCAATCGCCAGCTCGAAGACCAAAATCACCTACCAAAGTCGATGAAGCTGGGTCACCAATCAGGACCAATCAGGGTGCTTCAATATTTGGTGCCACTCCAAAAGCCAGCACCTTTAAGATTTCAAAATTTGAAACCCCGAGAACTCTCATGAAAAGCGCAATCCGTCCTGGTCCGATGTTTCCTCCAATACCTTCAAGCGCCCTCAAAAACAATGTTTCCAATGACAGTCCAATCTCGAAGGAGACGACCTCTTTGCCAACTCCAGTTCTAGAATTCTCCGGTCGACTCTCATCGATTATGCCGCGCTCTGCTGATCCAGCTTTGTCACCTGCGGTTGAACTTCCATCTCAAACAGACGAACCCGTAGAACTTGTCGTGGATGATGCTCAAGAAGAATTTGACGGCCCAATGGTCACTGGAAATAAAAATGAAGTAGTCGAGACTAAAGAAGCTCAGAGCACTACACCGCCATGCTCGCCTCCCCGTAAGAATACTGGTAGTTCCTTTAAGCTCCGCGAAGAACCGATCGACGACAACTCAGATTCAGAAGATGAGCTTGCTCCTGTGGCCAAAAAACATTCATTTGCCCCGCTTGCCAACTTTCAGGTTTCCACTAACGACTTCGCTTCTTCTCCTGCAACACCAGTCCGGCTTGGTAACATCAACAAGACCCCTAAAATGACTACAATCAAATCAGCGATGCGATCTTCGAGTAGATTCAATCAGGAAAAGATTGGTTTCACCCCTTTAGCAAAACAACTCAGTAACTGGATGGCTGCAAGCCCTGAAAAATTTGCTGAAATCGAGGATGAAATTGCTGACCCTGCCTCACCCGCACGAAAGGTATCAGCGAATGAGGTGTTTGCCGACTTGAATACAGCTGCAGCTTCTCCAGCTGTTGCTTCTCCAGCTAAGAGTAGTTACTTCGAGGATGAGATGAAGATTCGAGAGGAACTCAACATGGCCGAAAACGAATCTATTCCACTTGATGCTCTTGAAGCTGAGACCAGTGAGCCAGAGTTCGAGGATATTGAACTCCTGGAGGAAGATCTAGACCTCGCAGAAGAAGCTGATGAGTTGTCGATGCTGGATCCCGAGGCATTTGAAGCAGGCAGTGATGATGAAAATGAGATTGCAGAGGAGCACGAAGAAAATGACGAAGATGAAGATCTTGTAATTGCAGAGGACCACGAAGAAGACGGCGAAGATGAAGAACATGAAACAACGATCATTGGCAGTCTTGGAGAGCCACTACCTGAGCGAGACCCTAGTCCTTCTGACGCTAGCCAAGAATATGGAGATGAAAATGAAATGTTAATCGATCCCGCACTTTTGGCACCTGCACCTCAATCACCAACTGCACCAGCAGCTTCAGCTTTCACGACCCCCAAGCGTATTTTGACCGAGAGAACATTCCATACCGTCGCAAAAGTGCCACTCAAAGGTGCTCATGAAACTCCAATGCGGCCATCACAAGCGAAGAGAAGCGCTAGTAGTTCGAAACTTCCAGCTGCACGCCCAGCTAGCTCGTTATCTCGTAACAATACCGTGATCTCATACTCGCCATCCAAGAGTACACCTGAATCTCAACAAGAAGAGGAATCCACTGAGAATGCCGATAGCCAACAATTTGCTACTCCTATTAAGTCAGAGACTGTCACTTGGTCCACAGTCGCCACACCAGCCCGTACACCACGTCCCGATCTCAACACAGCACTCTTGAGGGGAGTTGTAGTCTTTGTTGATGTACATACCACCGAAGGCGCTGATGCTAGTGGTTTGTTCACCGAATTGCTTACACAGATGGGCGCCAAATGTGTTAAGACATGGTCATGGAATCCAAACAGTGATGACAAAAGCAAAATTGGAATTACTCATATTGTTTTCAAAGATGGTGGAAAGAGAACACTCGAGAAAGCTAAACAAACTGGAGGAGTAGTTTCTTGTGTTGGTGTTGGTTGGGTTTTAGAGTGAGTTTATTAGTTCTTTTTGGTATGCACACCTTATTTTGTACCAGTTCGCTAACAAGATCAATAGTTGTGAACGTGAAAACCAATGGCTCGATGAAGCTTCTTATGCAGTTGATACAGCCATGGTTCCTCGAGGAGGTGCACGTCGTCGTAAGAGTATGGAACCTCGCGCACTTGCTAATCTCAACGGCACCCTCGTCCCATCAACTGTACCTGCAAAATCTACATATTCAACCTTGACATATCCGGATACCACACCACTGAACCTCAAATCTAAGAGAAGAGAATCGACACAGTGGCAAAAATCGCCTATTTCCAATGAAGAGGGTGAAGTTGATGAATTGGGTGACGATAATTGGATGTTAAGCCCTGTTCCCGCTACACCCGCTCCGGAAACAATCAGTGCATATGCGGAAGAAGGATTGTGGGGTGCGGAAACTCCAGGTGCCCAAACACCATATTACTTTAAGAAGGATAAATTGGTGCAGATGACAGCTCCAGGTGGAAACAAGAAGTTTGTGAACTTTGATGAGGATGAGAGCAGTGGAAGTGGAAACTCGGGAGACGGCATGGGTTTCTTGAGGAAGGAAAAAGATCAGAGTGTCATGATGAGATTGATGGCTGCTAGGAGAAAGAGTTTGCAGTGGGCACCAAAGGTGGGAAGTCCACTTGCTAAAAGATTTGATGGTGGGTTGTGAGGTCAGATTTGAATGATTTATGAATATGAATGGGAGTTTAGGTTGGGAATGCAATTTTGTTTGTAATTGCATGCATTGGTTGAGGAACATGCTTTGCTGCTTGACCATACTTCTCATCATTGGCTAGCTGTTGTTTTGACAATCAAGTAAACATTGTCATTAGCTTGTGCAAGATCAAATAGGATGGAATGTTGCTGTTTTGGGGGTCACCAGAGGCTAGCTTGATGTAATTAAACCACAGGGTATAAATGAATGAACGATGATGATTTTAGCAATATAGATTTGTTTACTATGTACTTTTCAATGATGATCGTGATCGTTTTGAATCGTTTCTGGCTATAGTATAGCTTTCTTGTTATTATCAAGGTATCATAGGTGCCAGGTTTCAAATTTGTTCTATCTCTGATTGAAAACTGAAATCTTCAACCAAAATCAAGTGTCGCCTAAGGAAACCTTGACTCAAACAGCTTCGAGGCTTCCACGACATACATACTCAATCAAGTGAATCAATCATGCTCTGCATTGATTTTTATGCAGTAAAATTATGAAGTCTGGAACCTAATGGTTATTGGTGCCGTTTCCAACATGTTTACCAACACATGGCGCTGTTGGTTCTCATGTGCAATAAAATCAGCGTTCATTTCGGCTCTCCCTTCTCTCTCTTCCTTTTCTTTTCCACCACAAAATTGCTATAAGAGCACAACACACCCATCTCATCCTATCCTTCTAAATCTAATATCCCCCTTCTACCCCCAAAACCATGCACACCCTCCTTCTCCTCCTTCTTCTCCCCCTATCCTGGATCCTCTACACCACCTATCACCTCTACCAAAACTACCAAACCGCACTACAAACCCAGCTCCCCCTCATAATCCTCCCCTCCAGCCCGGACAACCCCCTCTGGGTCCTCACGCAGCGCTTCATCCTCCCCCTCATCCGTCTCCTATACGGCGAATGCGATATCACGCGCTATGGCAAACTGGGCTGGGAATACTACGTCAAGTATCGTGTGCATATGGAAAAGGGAGATGCGGTTGTGCTGGTGACGCCGGGGTTCAACTGGATTTATGTTTGTGAGAAGGAGGCGTTTGTGGAGATTTTTCGGAAGAGAGAGGGGTTTCCGAGACCGGCGGAGATGCTGGGTAGGTTTTTCTTTGGGGCTTTTCGATAGGGAGAAGAGGTTTCGGCTAATTTGATGTGTTCGGTGGTAGCGATGTTGGATGTTTTTGGACCTAATATTTCTACCGTACGTGTATTTGTATTATCATGATATCTACCATTTTCCATGAACTAACCATTAATATCCATCCAGGCCAGCGGCGCAGACTGGCAACGCCAACGCAAAGTCACCGGCGCACAATTCAACGAACAAAATAGCAGCACGGTATGGATCCAAGCACTCACCCAAGCAAACGAAGTACTAGAATACTGGAAAACGCTACCAGCACCCATTCGTCGCACTCATAAAGATACGAGAACGCTATCTCTTCATGTGTTATCGGGTGCTGGGTTTGGTAAGCCGTATTCGTTTACAAAGGCGGCGGAATCTCCTAAGAAGGGTCATATGTTTAATTATCGGGACTCGCTGGCGTTGATTTTGGAAAATGCTTTGATGATTTTAGTTTTTGGGCCGAAGTTTCTCAGCAATAAATGGTTGCCGAAGAGATTTAGTCGTCTGGGTCAAGCCTGTGTGGATTTCAGGGATCATATGGAGACGATGGTAAGAGAGGAGAAAGAGGTTATACATCAAGGAAAATCTGGGAGTCGGAATCTTATTAATTCGCTAATCATGGCGTCTGATGAAATGATTGAGTTGACGGGAGATAAGGGTATGGGTGGAAGAGGATTAACACAGGATGAGGTGTATGGAAATATATTTGTGTATAATTTTGCTGGACATGATACTATGGCCATCACGATGAATTGGGCTTTGTATCTCCTTGCTGCCAATTCGGGTGTTCAGGAATGGTTACGCGAGGAGATACAAGCAGTGGTTATCAAAGATGATACTCAATCGAAATATCAAGAGTATTATCCGAAATTGAATCGTTGTCTAGCTGTTCTGGTACGTCCTACTTTCCCCATCTACACATTGATAGGGAGAGAGAAACTAAAAGATATTCCAGCTCGAAACTCTTCGGCTCTTAAACCCCCTAATAGGAATCGCTAAATCAACAGGTGCGGAACCACAACCTCTTACACTCAATGGAAAAACCATCGTCATCCCATCAAATACGCGCGTGATACCTAATATCAACGCAATGCACTCGCATTCAAAATACTGGGGTTCTGATGCACTTATCTGGCGTCCTAATCGATGGGTTCTCAGTAAGACATCCGACTCCGAAACTCGAACCCAAGAGGAAAATCTTCCAAATGACTTGATAAATCCCAAGTCAACTCCAGAAGAAGAATTTCTCTTCTCGCCACAGAAAGGTACGTATGTTCCTTGGTCAGAAGGAGCACGCGCGTGTCCGGGAAAAAAATTCGGTCAGGTGGAATTTGTAGCGACGATGGTTTCGTTGTTTAGGAAGCATCGCATTGAGGTGGTTCCTGAAAAGGGGGAGAGTATTGAAGAGGCAAGGAAGAGAGCGGAGAAGAGTGTTTGGGATAGTGAGATTGTCTTGTTGTTACAGATGAAGAAACCGGAATTGGTGGGTGTGAAATGGGTGGAGGTTGAGTAACTTGGATGGTTTACAGAGTTTCATGGTGTGGTAAAGTATGTGTTAAGGAGATGTTTCATTCAATAATGAAGAATCCGAATAGCCTGTTAGATAATGGATTTTGTGAGTTTCGTGAGCTGCATGATGTACCTAGTAGGTATATTTGATCATAGAGTAAAGAAGCTATAGATTAGATACCTGCAAAGTGCCGACCGGCCTGCCTTAGTTCCCGGTGAGCCCTATCCCGTTCCGTCGCAAAAGTCTAGCCTTCCCGTCCCCAGCCTCGTCAAAATTTCTCTTTCATGAAAAAGAAAGTTTTATTTAATTGCCCCTCCAACTTTTCCAATTGAATCCAAAATCGATTCTATTTCAATGAGATAATGTTATAGTCCTCTAGGAATCATATCAACATCTAACCATCATGTTTGAAAACCTCTGTTCTTTACCTCTCAGCTCCGAGCTCTTCACCCAAGCTCTACATCCCACCGAACCTGTCCTCTCAGTTGGTCTTTCGTCTGGTCATGTACAAAGTTATCGATTACCGCCTCCTGATGCTGCTGCTGAGGACGAAGATGGAGATACGAGTGTGGTAAGCACGGGAACTAGCACTATTGACACGGAATGGAGAACTAGGAGACACAAGGGAAGTTGTAGGACATTGGGGTATAGTCATGATGGTGAAGGTTTGTTTTCCATTTTCTTCTCATCCTTTTATTTGATTGGAATCTCATTTCAAATCTGCATACTAATTAACATTCTACTATTCAATTGGCACAAACTAACATTCAACCCAGTTCTCTACTCCGCCGGCACCGATTCCCTCCTCAAAGCCGCCGCATCTGCCACCGGCCAAGTAACCTCCAAAATTCGCATCCCCAATACCAACACCGATAAACTCGATCCTCCCACCCTTCTCCACGCCCTCTCTCCTCAAACACTGCTCCTAGCCACCGATTCCTGCGCTCTTCATCTCTACGACCTCCGCGACAATTCTTCTTTCAAATCTGGTAAACCGGCTCAAACACATTATCCACACGATGATTACATATCCAGTTTATCACCGCTCCCACCTACAGAAATGAGCACGAGCGGGTTTAGTAAACAGTGGATTACGACGGGAGGAACTACATTAGCGGTTACGGATCTCAGGAGAGGAGTGCTTGTCAAGAGTGAGGATCAGGAAGAGGAATTGCTCAGCAGTGTTTTTGTGAGCGGGCTACCCGCAAGAGGGAAATACGGGAGAGAAAAAGTTTGTGTAGGGAATGGAAATGGAGTTATTACGCTTTGGGAAAAGGGAGTTTGGGATGATCAGAGCGAGAGGATTATTGTTGATGGGGGTGGAAAGGCTGGGGGTGAGAGTCTGGATGCTATGGTTGCGATGCCGGAGGATTTGGAAGGTGGATATGGTGGGAAATGTGTGGTGGTTGGATGTGGAGATGGGAGTGTGAGGATTGTGAGGGTTGGGGGGACGAAGGGGGTAGTGGAGGATATGAAACATGATGATATTGAGGCGGTTGTCGCGGTTGGATTTGATGTTGGAGGAAGACTAATTTCTGGAGGTGGAGATACGGTTAAAGTTTGGAACGAAAGGGTTGAGGAAGATGAAGAGGAAGAGGAAGAAGAAGAGCAAGAAGATATCGAGGATAATGACGATATTATGGGTGATGGTGGAAAGCGCGCATTGGAAAAAGACAGTGATGATAGTGATGCCAAGGCAGATAGCAGTGATGAGGAAGATGGCGGTCGCAAGAAACGCAAGAAGAAGAAGAGGGGAAAGAAAGGACCGGTTGAAAATGGAATCTTGAAGTTCAAGGGCATGGAGTAATTTGTTTGTTAGAGTTCAATGGCACGGAATGATACCCAATTTGTATATGCCCAGGTGTGTTTTGTGCTGAGAATTGTATGTATGCATGTATGCATGTGAATTTATCATCTATCAAAACGACTATCTCTTCTCTCCTAGTTGTACATTCTCATATACATTGCTGGGCATAGAGACGTAGATAATCCCTCTCTCACCATGTCTGGAAAACTAACCAACTCGCCGCATCGAAACCAAAAATCACAGCTACACGTACAGTACCTCGAGCATCCCCCCCTCTTCCCGCGATCCCCGGTACCTATGTTCAGGAGAATTGTTATACTTAAAATTGAATTGTGAGATTTGGTATTTCCTCTACTTTTACTCCTCCTTCTACTTCTACTTCTACTTCTACTTCTACTTCTACTTTTACTCCTCCTTCACGACTTGGGATCCTTTTGAATCTACATTATATCATGTCATGTCATATCATACTATACTCTATACTATACTATATATACTATACACATACACACACACACACACTCGCCATCATTCCACAATGAATACATTACATTACATACGACCATTTATTACATTTCAATCCAATCCAGGACAATATACCCTCGATCCAAGATTCATGTACAAATCCCTTTGCCTCGTTTCGCGCCTCTACCCCTTAAAACCATCATCACCAAGTAACGATTATATCCTTCGTCACACTTTCCCTTCCTACGCCAATCCTCTGCGAACAAAACATCTGCGCTCTCCTCTTCTCAACCACCACATTCAATCCCGCAATCTTCGCTCTTCGATCCGCAGGAATCAGTCCCTTTCCATCTCGCCACGGTTCCTCCAGATCTCGAATCCATTTACAGATGAATCCACCAACGTAACTATCCCATACCCCCTCTCTATATTCTTTACTCACAAAAGACATTGCGATTGCCTGGTCTCTCAATATCTTAGAGCGACAATGCGTACCGACTTCGAAGAGCGGCATTAAGATACCCAGATTCGTGTGGTAGGATGAGGTGCTGTAATAAGGATGGAGATATGTACAATAAGTAATGATGGTTTGGAAATAATGAGTAAGTTGATCGTATTGAATTTCATCCATGAAAAAGGAGCCGTGGAGACGAATGGCACTAGCGGCGGCGTGAGTTTTGAGGAGAGCCGCCGTCCGAAATTCTTGCGAGTGGTGAGGAGATGCGAGACATTTTTGAAGAATAGTTTCAGATGCTTTTTCCCAATGCATCAGATCTGCGAGATAGATATCGCGTTCTCGTAGAATTTCGGGTGGAAAACGGGCCGCAGCTACACGATCCATACAGGGATCCGCAAAGCTACCTTCGACGCAGGAATTGGTCGGATTCAGAGATTCTTGAGGCATCGCTACAGATTCTTCCTCCCCATAGATTTTACCGCATGGATGAGTATCGCGTGATGCCGCAGGTGAAGAACGAGAAGCGCGTGGCTCTAGCTGAGTCCATGGATTATTATTTTGGCGTAAATCTGCAGCTCCTTCCCAATCTTTGGGTGAAAAGGCTGTGGATTGCTCTTGAAAGTCAGTCTCCAACAGTAATTTTCTGGCTATATCGATGAAATGAAGGTTCCTTCTCATGATCATTTGTAAATACTCGTAAGAATCCTTGATGTTCTGAAAAGTTGGGACTTGGGCTCCGTGAAGATGGTATCGATTGAGCTGCTCCTTTATGATAACATGGTGAGCTGGTGGGCGAATATCAAGGAAGTGCAAAACTTGTAAGTCTAAATCCGTGAAAGCTCTTCGAAGTTCAGGTCCTATGACATTCTCTTTTGTGAATTCGGTGCCGGCTGCTGATGATTGATAGTAATCGTAAAGCATCATGATACCATTGGTTGCGTGTATAGAAGCGGATGCTTGATGTCCTTGTAGACTTTCGATACAAAAAACTATCATACACGCAATCAAAGCTGTTCTTGGACTCCGGCTCACATTTCCATCAATTGCTTTCTGCATACCTCGTAGACTTTTTCCATACTCTCGCAAAGCGTATTCAAAGTGCTTCTTGCTATCCGGTGATTCACCCCCTTGGACCATCTCCTTGCTATACTTGCTGAATGCACCAAGTGCTACTAAGCCATGCGCAATATATGGCTCGATTTCACACACCTGAGGAATGATCTCGGACCAAACACTCGTTTGAAGTGGGCCAGCTAATCCTGCTGCAACATTCTCACAAAAGTGTTTAAAATACCTACCCTCGAGCTCTTCCGTAAATCGAGGTCCAAGGTATAATTCAATTATGGATCCTTGTGCAATATCAGAAATCGTCCCCTTGGGTAAAATGGGCACAATTTGACGAGAATTTGGTTTGATCTTCTCCGGTTGTTTCGGATATCCACTACATAAAATTCCAAATTTAAAACAACGGGAGCAGCCGGGTAATTTTTCGTCGCACTTGATTCTTCTGATTCTTTATGTTTGTTAGTTATAATATAACGGCGATGGCAATAATGATCATAAGGCTAGCACCTACTTGCAATTTTGACATCCTGTCTTAACCTTGGGTAATCTGGCACGAAACTTGATTTCCTTCTTCTGTAGTGCTGGATTCTTCGATTTATCTCCCGCGATCATTCGACGAATGGGTAAAATCTCACTACTTCGAATAGTCGCATTGTTCTTATCGTCGCTTCTAGGAAAGCGCACGTCTGGTTGTATATTTTTGTTGGTGGTGGTCATCCTCTCTGAACAGCAAAGTTGTGTAAGACACCAACATGGTGAGAGCTACATGCGCAAGATTTTCGTGGCCTTTTGACGCACCAACGAAATTGCAGCAAAGTGAGGAGAGTGGTGGGAGAAGGAAAAGAATGAGATGCAAAGGGAAGAATGTTGGTTAAACTAAGGGCGTCTAACGGTTGAAGCAAGAAGGCACTTCGACAACAGATTGATCATAGCAATGCTGGCAAATTCTGCGGGGCTACTAAAACTTGGAATCCTCCCCTCCGTATTATTCTGCACAAGCATGTTCCTTTACAACAATAATGGATACAGACTTGTGAAGATCGCCGGTGGAAGGCTTGCCCGTGGATTCGTAAGCTTACCTTGGACCTTGGGGACTTTTGGAGTTTTGGTTGAAGAAGAAGAAGAAGAAGAAGACGATGATGATGATTATTGTGTCTATCCATTCAGCTGGGTTTCCAGGTCAGGCAGGAATGGAAGCGAATCGAGACTTTCCATCAAGACAAACAACAACATCAAAACCGTTTATTTGCAAGGAAAATAGTTCGGCAATATGAACCTTAATTGAATCCTCGGTACAAAAAAGCAAGAATGGAAGGAGGTACATACTGGCTCCTGGTACTGGTGCTAGTCTGGTAGTGACTTGACTGGGTTTCTTCCTGACTATGCCATGTACCTAGTCGATGTGCACGAGGTAAAGCCGGTAAAATCCTACGAAGTACGAAGTGGGAAAAAAGGGGGTGACATCCTATTGGTAAAGACGGCAATCACGGGATTTATATTTATAATTTATGATTACCTAGTAGTTATACCTTATACCATACCTAGTATGATTATATGATTATATGATTATATGATTATATGATTATATTCCCACAACCGCTCTCGAGCCGCTCCAGCGCGTACAGCTAATGAGTGTCCACAAGTCTTCTCCTTTGGAAAGTATGAAAGAATTCTTATTTCTGTCGACATTTTCCCTCTTTCATTCTTACTTTCCGGAGCCTGGTTGATGTTCATCTCTCTCCACCAATAACTACCGATATTCCCAATAGAGTTTGGTCGTAGAGTTTGCACTCGATATGGGGATCTGCGGTGTACTTCTTATGACTCTCATACAATATATTTGATTTGACTCTTTTATAGGATCTACTCTTTCGCTCGTACTCGCACATTTCCCCATTTCCGGTGGCAATCATGGATAATATGTTGTAAACTCTAGACTCTTTCCATCACATTTCCATTCCATGTAACCTATGTATGTATGCATGCATGTGTGGATGGCAGCGTGGGTCGTTCCCTTGATGAAAACCGAGCTATCGGTATTCAAGACAGTTTTTGTGCAGCGCGCTGCCAGAAGATGGATGCGTAACGCTATTCCGCCACTAAGAAAAGCGGATTCGTCCGTCCTCTTGTAGATTGTCATTTTGTGGTATGTGCATCTGGTCTCGGAATACTCTGGCCGTACGAGTATACTCGTAGTATATATTCAAAGTTCTAGACTTTCCTCTTGGCGATGTACATCTTCACATCTATCTGAAACAAGTTCAAACAATAACGACAAATAAACTTCCTCTCTGTTCTTCAACAAGCAAGCATAGGGATAAAATTTTGAGATCAACTGATCTTCAGAAGTTAAAATCCCCCGCACTTTGAAAATCGATGGTTTTCATCTGATCTACATGCTATTGTATATCGTATCTATCCACATGCAGAATAACCATATCTATCTGATGGCAAAGTGCGGGATTCATAATCTCGGATTTGCAGTTCCTAACTATGCTGCTTCAATAGACTAATGGCATATAAATTTTCAAATATTCTTCAGATGTGATAAAGGTATGTGTTGCAACCGTTTTTTCAGCTCTCCATCACTACTGAAAAGGACTCAAATAGCTTCCTCTCTATCTTGCCTCCATTTCTCACAAGTATGCAAATCACCTACTCAAGTAGTCCTATTCTCATCGTATTCCTTCCAGTCAAAAAACGACTACCACATCGAAGTATCCTACCACCATCTCTCTTCCAACCCATACAGAAGCAACCCAAACCCAAACCCACCCCCCTCCCCCAACAACCCTCCCAGTAAACGCAAGTCACGAAAGGTATCTCCATATCTCCATATCTCCATAAATTCACTCATTCAAATCCCCATCCATACCATACACACCCCATCAATCAATCCCCTCAATCAATCTCCAACCCCCCCCCCCTCCTATCAGTCCTCGCAATAACATAACTATACAGAACAGAAGACGTAACTGAAGGTAGCCCCAATGTGATATAATATATAATATACACCTAGTAAGATTACATACTTCGTAGTTTGCGGCTATAAGTAGGTAGTTGAATGTGGTGTATGATATATGATATATAATGTAAGTTTATAGAGTCTGATTGAGTGATTTTTCAATGTGTGAGAGGATTGATGGATGTGTATATATTAGAGGGAGAGGGAGAGGGAGAGGGAGAGGAGGGATACTAAACTTAAGGTGAAAGGAAGAGAGTCAAATACGGATTTGATTTGTGAGCTATATTGGGTGGAAGTTAGGATGACCTCGAGAGAGTGATAAAAAGATAGAAAAGGGAAAAGGATGTGATACAATATCCATCCAATAGGTATATGCCTACACTTACATGCACAAACGATTACAGCAAGCCCCACGACAAATGCATGACATACATTATTACATTTAAAATCTACAAACCATATATACCTACCTACTTAGGTATGCATGGCATAATATCGTATCAGACTAGCGATCATATCATCGCGCTAGCTATCAATCAAGCATAACAAGCCTTTCTTCCTTCCATCCTTCCACCCGTTTTATTCATCCACACATCCCATCATCAAAAGTCATCCTCATGATAAATCTCTCCCGATCTCTCCCAAGTTCTCCCAGTCCCTCCCAATAAGAATAATAATAACAACATGGAAAGCATCCGTTTCTTCAAAACCAAATTACTATTTCCTTTCATGTGCAACCAGCCAATGATGCTCCGAAATGCAGCTAGAATATTTGCAAAAAGTAAATCTGGGGACTACTCTTGGCTTTCGTCGAAAATAAGATATTACCACCAAAATATCATTGCGATCTTTTCCACACATTCATTATGATGTGACCCATTTGAATTTTTTCCCCATTCCCAAACGCCACGATGAAACAAGAGTGCCATAAACAAGATAGGGTTTTTGACTTCATGTAGTCTGAAGAACGAAAGCTTTACCAGAACCGTCTAAACGGGTATAGCCGTTCTGGCCAATAATCGAACATTATCAATGAAACCATCAACCAGTTTGAAATAATCGTTTGGTTCGCCATGTCTAGCTTTGAGACCTTGATCAGTAACAGCTGCTGCTGAGAGTTCGATTTCAAGCTCGTGTTCCTTTTCAGTTCGAGATACACCCTATTATGATTAGTTGATATCCTATTGAGGGTAGGTGCATACAAGACTTACATTTGATACCAAGTTTTGAGTGACCTGAGTGAGGTCCACTTGATAATGCGATTGCCTGTAACTCAAACGATCCTTGTTACGATCCGGTCTTTGAGCTCCATCACTTGAAACAATGAGTTCTTCTACGTTCCCATCAAACTTCATTTCAAAGTTGATACTAATTCGACAATCGAGTGCTTGACTTGGGAAGTAGAGATCTAAATCTGCTACTCGAGCTTTGATAATCTTGGCCAGAGGTTCACCAGTCTTCTGATCATGTGTAACACGAACTTTAACAGAATAACGTGGGTTAAGTAAAGCCCGTAGAGCAGGAGGTAAAGTGCTATGCATCGACGAAGGAAGCTCATAAAACTTGTCCGTCTCACGTCGATGTAAGTAGTCAATTTTAACACGCCGTTTCGACTGACCATTACTTGGCATGCATTCCTGGACTTTTTTATTTAAAAATTCATTCAATCCTCTATGTTGAGCCTATACCCATGTTAGCGGGGCAATGTTATGAAATTCGTGCAACGTACCTCTGTCATTGTACTTTTAAAGGCAACAAACTGATTATCCAAAAGTACTGTTTCCGATCGAACTGGCAGACTCAATCTCACATTCGTCTCTTTACTGACAAGTTGTCCTAACTTTGCTTCAATCTCAATTTCCACACCATGACTGGCTAATTCCCCGGTATCTTCTCGATTAACAACGTGCATGTAAAGAAAGTCTGCCACTAGTCTCGTTATCTCCGCAGGTGGCTTTGTGCCAGATATACTCGGCTCCCATGGACCAAGAGGACCATCCCAATCATAATCATTTCCTGTAACAGGTCGAGGAACTGCTGGTGATGGCTGACGCATACCATTGCTTTCTTGCTTGATCAATGTAGCTGGTAGACTTTGCGCGGATGGCTGAGGAGTGTGTTGTCTTCCGTTGATGTTCTTACGGCCTAGACCCTTTACCCCCTTGGCACTTCGGGCCCATATTGGTGGCTCAGTATAACGAATCTTCTTTCTGGGTGGTGGTTGTTGAGGAGAAGGAGCAGCGGTAGAGCTAGATCGATGATCGCCGTTCATTTGTGGTTTGACTTCATATTGCTCAATTCGTTGAGGCGCTTCAAAAGACATTTCCCGATCTTCCAATTTACGCTTTGTAGGATTATTGAATTCTTCCGGCTGCCGTTGAACCATTGAATTTCCTCTAGTCTGACTAGGTAAACGAGTTTTAGGGCTGACACTAAGGCTTCTTTCTCTTTCAATCAAAGATCTCTGTTGCGTGGAGCTTGTTGAGGTTCCTTGAGAGTCGTAAGCACTTTGTGGAGTCGTTGGCATTCGAGGTGGAATCGAAGCGTTCGCTGGCGCAGGAGAGATTTGATTGTATTGAGTACTGTTGAAAGGATTCGTGGGTACTGCTCGTTGCTGATAAGGACTAGTCGGTTGTATGAATGCGCCGGATGATTGGCGTTGTGTTTGTAAAGGAGGACCTAAAGGAGTTCCAGGTTGAGAGTGTTGAGAGTGGTGAGATTGTTGCCGTTGATGTTGTATTGGAAATTGATTTTGCGGTAATTGAATTGTGTGTATAGGACTATCTTGAGTGAATTGATTTTGATACTGCTGCTGCTGACTGTGCGCTGACGTGGGTATAGAATTCGAAAGTGAAGATTGTGATCTTTGATGTTGAAAATAGGGATTACTTGCCCCTGGTATCCCAATCGGAGGTGTTTGTGGAACTGGCGATGGTTGAACGTGTGAATTATATTGTTGTTGTTGTAAATGAGGAGGTGGATTAGGCTGCGAATAACTTTCTCTTTGAGGTTGATGAAAAGTTGGAGGAGGATATTGATGACGTTGAGCAGGGCTTTGGGGATTTTGAAGACTTTGCGGGAACGGGTATTGACCACTCCCGGCAATGCTTATTGAAGAAGTGGAAGTATGCCGATAAGGTGAGGGGGCCGAATAAGAATCTGTTGGAGAACGAAGGTCATTCGGAGAAGGAGCTTGAATGGGAGTAGGAGGAGGCGGTCGATTTAGATGAGTTGATTGATAGGTAGTTGGCGATGCATAAGGCCCACCATTTTGTGAACCGTACTCTTGTGATTGTGAGCCATGTTTGCCCGGACCTGGCGAGACTTGCGACGAATGACTATAATTCCTGTAGATTTGTTGTCCTTGTCCTAAGGGGGGACCCGTCTGAATTGGGGTAACTGGTGTCGGCGCATTTTGTTTCGATCGAGCCCCTTCACCATTTTCCGTATTGATGATTGAACGAAGGTCCATATTTGCGACTCGTTGTCCAGTAGCAGTAGCAGCACCACCACCATATACACCCTGACTGACCCCACGAGCTACACTCTCAATATCTCTTTCAGATCTTCCACGGGTGGTTCATTTGTTGATGATGTCGAATATCGTCGTACGGTTGGCTTGATCTCGTTCTCGAATGTATGGGATAATGAAGTTGGCGCAAAGGATAGGCAGGCGCAAACACATTCGAACAAAGAAAGCGTATCAGGATGAAAAAAGTTTAGAACTACGCAAACAATAATGGCAAGATTGGCGGGATTGACCACAGTGATTTTTGGAGGGGAACTTGACAAGATGGACCAAAAGTTGAAATTTAAAGGATTATAAAATTTACAGTAGATATTGAGTACATATTGGAAGGGAATTTTTGGTGATAAATAATTGAATGTTTTGGGATGATGAATAGGGGGTTGGAGATTTGAAGCACGAGAAATAATAATAATAATAATGATGATAATAATAATAATAATAATAATAAGTTTGGTGATTTGTGGTTTGTGGTTTGTGGTCTTTGGGAATTTACATATGATGGAACTACCTACCTATGTAGCTACAGTATAGGTGGTAGGCAGGGAGGCAGGTAGGGAGGCAGGTTAGATAGCAGTATACCAGTAATAAGAGGTATTCATATGTGTCTATCTAGGTAGTATCTAGGTAGGTACCTCATCAAAGGTGTGACGGCATGATTTGCAGTGAAGAAAGAAATATGTTTATATAATACGAATACGGCGTATATAATATATAAAGTTTCGATGATGATGATTTGAAGTATATCTTCAAAAGATTGATATTTATACGAATTATAAGTCAGAGGATTGATTTCCAGATGAATTGATAGCTAGTAGCTCCCCGAGCAAGTGTACTTCGTACTGTTTCCAGTACTCACCAATACTATGTGGGTAGGTAGGTAATGTAATAAGATACCCGTGGACCTAATAAGCATTCTCAGCCTTGTCTTCTTCTCAACCTCTCAGCCTTATCTGAGCTCCGGAATGATTATGTAACCTACCCTACCTGGCTACAATTTACATCGTACTGCCGGCTAATCCCGTCTTTCCCACTAAACTTAATTCGTAGTTGAAGCTGTTTGAGTGTTGACGTGCCAAAAGGTGTGCCTGATTGTTGTAATCGATACGCTTCTGTTCAAGCTTTGTATCCTCTACACAAACTCATTTTCAACTATCAAATCCATCAAATCTCTTTCAAGTCCTTCATATTCTTGGAGAGTAACTTTCATTAACCTTCTTCAAATAATTCAACTTGTGCGAATTCAGATCTCTTCCGTTGTCAAGCCATTTAACCAACCATGCCGAGTCTAACTTCAGCCTCTGGTGTCTTGGGTTTCCTCTCAGATGAAGAACCAGAGCTCAAGATCTTTGCTCTTCAAACGTTAAATGATGATATTGATACCCTATGGACAGAGGTTGCAGGTTCGATTTCTCAAATGTAAGTCAAAGTCAACTCGTCGCCAGATAATCCATCTCAAGATAGCTCCACCACCATGACCAACTCAAGACTAATTTGGCCACTTTTCAGTGAGGCGCTTTACGAAGATGAATCCTTCCCCGAGCGACGACTAGCTTCCTTGGTGTTGGCAAAGGTCTACTATCATTTACAAGCTTACAATGAGAGTATGTCATTTGCTCTCGGAGCGGGTGATCTCTTCCAACTCGACAATCCTGGCGAATTCGAAGAAACCATCATTTCAAAATGTGTCGACACCTATATCAGTGTATCTGCTCAACACCATGCTGCACCACAAGAAAAGAAACGGGATAATGCTTTACCTACTCTCGCAACTACTTTCGCAAGTGGGCTCAATGACATCAGCGCTGCTGCTGCTGCGTTGACTTCACCCACCACGCCTTTCTCGCAGTCTACTCTACCATCAAAATCTCTTCTATCACGAGCCTCTACCAATAACATGTTAGAACAACCTGCAGCAGAAGGCAAGACTTCGGATTCTACCATCTTACCAGATCGTTCTACTCAGATTGCGCTCCAAAAGATTGTTGAAAGATTATTTGAGAATTGTTTACGCGAAGGGAGATATAGACAAGTGGTAGGAATTGCGGTTGAGGCTAGAAATCTGGAGGTTTTACGAAGAGTCATCAAGCGTGCTAGTGACGACGAAAAGAAGTCAAAATCGAAGGTGCCCGAAGGTACAGCTGGTCCAACAGAAGAATTGATGGAATATGTCTTGGATATCTGTATGGGTGTCGTACAAGAGAGAGGGCTTCGAACAGAGATACTCAGATTGATCTTGGATCTACTGAACGATATACCAACTCCCGACTATTTTGCAATTGCAAAATGTGTTGTTTACCTCAACATCGACGAAGAGGCATCGGCAATGTTGAAAAAGCTTGTGGTAAGTACACTATCTGGATGAAGCTACAGTGACTTTCCGTCTTATTTGGAATAAAGCTGATACTCTTTAGGCTAAGGATGATCAAACTTCTACCGCTATCGCATATCAGATCGCTTTCGACTTATACGATAATGGCACTCAAGAATTCCTCGCTAAAGTTATTAAATCTTTGCCCAAGAAGCCCACCGAGGCGGAGCCACCTGCAGAGGAGCGTGAGTAGACTCTACATTCATGCTTGAGTTTTTACTGATTTCTTGAGTAGCAACAGAATCTGATCAGCTCTTGGGAGAGTTGAACGATCAAACTGGGGACTCTACCGAAGGAGCTTCGGATGAACAACTCAAGGTCTATGACTCGATCCGAAAGATCCTTAATGGTAGTGAGACCATTCGACTCAACCTTGAATTCTTATACCGCAATAACCACACCGACCTCAGTATTCTCAACAAGGTTCGTGACAGTCTTGAAGGTCGCAACTCCATCTTCCACACAGCTGTCACCTTCTGCAATGCGTTCATGAACCACGGCACAACCAACGACAAATTCTTCCGCGACAATCTAGATTGGCTAGGAAAGGCAGTCAACTGGTCAAAGTTCTCTGCTACTGCTGCTCTTGGTGTTATTCACCGCGGCAATCTTTCACAGGCCAAGAGACTATTGGAACCTTATCTACCCAAACCCTCGTCAATTACAGGTTCACATTATAGTCAAGGCGGTGCTCTTTATGCTTACGGGTTGATCTATGCCAACCATGGCGCCGATGCCCTCGAGTATCTGAAGAAAAGCTTTAATGAGACCCAGGAAGAGGTTATTCAGCATGGTGGTGCATTAGGATTGGGTATCGCTGGTATGGCTACAGGTGACCAAAAGATTCTCGAGAACTTGCAAAATGTACTTTTAACCGATTCCGCACTCAATGGCGAGGCTGTTGGTCTTGCGATTGGTCTCATTATGTTGGGAACTGGAAATGAGAAAGTTTTGCAAGAGATGATCCTCTATGCTCACGAAACTCAACACGAGAAAACTGTTCGAGGTCTTGCCCTCGGTATGGCATTAGTTATGTACGGCAGACAAGAAGGAGCCGATGATCTCATTAATGGATTATTGAAGGACGCAGACCCATCTCTCCGTTATGGTGGTATCTTGGCTGTAGCTTTGGCATACTGTGGCACAGGAAGCAACAAGGCAGTTCGTCAATTACTTCATGTGGCCGTCAGTGATGTGAACGACGATGTTCGTCGTGTTGCCGTCATGAGTTTGGGTTTCATCTTATTCCGCAAGCCCGGAAGTGTGCCACGTATGGTCGAACTTTTGTCTGAATCTTACAACCCACATGTTAGATACGGTGCCGCCATGGCCCTTGGTATTTCTTGTGCCGGTACCGGTCTTGATGAAGCCATAGATCTGCTTGAGCCTATGATGAAGGACCCTACAGACTTTGTTCGACAGGGTGCCTTGATCTCTCTTGCCATGATCATGGTTCAACAGAATGAGGCAATGAATCCAAAGGTTACAGAAATTCGCAAGACCTTGAAGAAGGTCGTTGCAGATCGTCATGAAGACGCTATGGCCAAGTTTGGTTGTGCATTAGCATTGGGTATCATTGATGCTGGAGGACGTAATTGCACAATCGGATTACAAACTCAAACCGGTAATCTGAACATGGCAGGTATTGTCGGTATGGCAGTCTTTACACAATACTGGTACTGGTTCCCATTCACCCATTTCCTCTCCTTGACCTTTACCCCTACATCTATGATCGGTTTGAACAGCGAATTGGAGATTCCAAGTTTCAAATTCCACAGTGCTACTCGTCCAAGCCTTTTCGACTATCCACCAGAGCAAGAAGTCAAGACTGAGGATGCACCAACTTTGATCGCAACTGCCGTGCTATCGACAACCGCTCAAGCAAAACGCAGAGCACAGAAGAAAGAGCGTGCTCAACGACGAGAGAGTATGGATATCGATCAAACTCCTGCCACACCAAAACTTCCCTCTTCAGCTGATGATAAGATGGATGTGGATGAGTCATCAAAAGAAACTGAAGAGAAGTCTGCCGAGAAGAAGGATGAAGGCGAGAAAGACACCTCTGGAGAGACCTTGAAGAAGAAACTTGAGAAGGAGAAGGTTGGGTATGAGATTGAAAACATGTCCAGAGTTTTACCATCTCAACTCAAGTTTATTAGTTTCCCAGCTGGTCGATACAAGCCAGTCAAGAAACCTACTGGGGGTGTTATCGTAATGATTGATACCCAGCCAGAAGAAGAAAAGGTCTTGATTGAAGAAAAGGTCAAGAAAGTTAATGTCGAAAAGGCTGCAACGTTTACAACTTTTGGGGATCTACGCAACGAAGCCTTCAACTTGCGTCGTCAAGCCCATGCTCAAGGAGAAGCTGCAGGTGCATTCTCAGGAGCTGCAGCAGCAGCAGGTGTGTTGACCGCTGTCGATGAAGACGGTGAGGGTGACGAGGAAGCTACTGTGCCCAATGATTTCGAATATTTCTCTGATGGGGAGGAACAGTAAATCATTTCAACTTAGGGCTCGTAGTGAAATCTGTAATTTTAGCAGTTTGCATTCAGCGGAAGCGTGTTTTAGATGCAGTCCTTGAGGATAGCATCATGCACGTATTGAAGTGGAGGAAATGCATTGTGATAGTATAGAGATGTGTATAACAGAGAGCATCATAAGTGAAGCATTTACCTCATGTGATGTGTTGTTTAAGTGATCATGAGATCCAAGTTTATGGTCTTTTGTTCTTGCCACTTTGTTTGAGGGCGTTATTACGTGATATATGTTGCAGTTGCTAGACAAAGTCTGGAATTGTGTGATCATTTTCTCTAAATCAAGTATAGAATTCCATGCCCTACCGTTTTGAATGACTGAAATCCAAAGAGGACTTCATGATTCAATCAGGCAACACGTATTTGTCAATAAATTCTCGTAATATCTTATTAGAGCTGGCGAGAAAGTCATGATGGTGAGGATTATGAATATGAGGATTGTTAGATCGCATTGTTAATAAGTAGTCGGGTAGGTTTACATAGGTAGATGGGTAGTATTAATGTTTGGTCATGTGATGTGATGTGTATGATATGATGTGATGTGATTTGATTGCGATTTTGAGAGGAGGGAGGAATTGGGAGGGATTGGGGTGGCAAGAAAGGAGATGGACTGGTGAATATCTAGGTAAGCTTTAAGATGATGTGAATGCCTAATAAGTAGGTAATGTTTGGTAAGATTTGGATATTATATGTATGTGGAGGGAGCTCGGGAGGTAGTTCTATGTGTGAGGGTTTGGTTGGTGGGGAAGTATTGTTCGAGACTGTCACTGTTACTACTACTAGTAGAGCTTAGACATCTGTGAGCAGAACTTTTCCCTTCGTTCCTATTTTTTCCATTATCTGATGGATGAGGGATAGTGGGTAATAGGCTGAATGAATACTAGGTATTCTTCAGATTCTCCCAAGGTGGATGCTTCCTGTCGTTCCTTGGCAGAGTCAGTCATGAAGAAAAGCGCTTGCCCGTTACAAGGATACGATTGGATTTGGAGATTCCTGCTCAGATCCTATTGATCGAGGGAGTGCCCGTGTGGAGATCTTCAGTGCGTAGTGCTTGCTTGTGTGGGTTTCGACAGTTTTGTACGCTAGGCGGGTATGTAAGGTTGTATGGATGCGGTTAGGGCTGGGTGGCTGTTTGTCAATTTTACGAGGTCGAGACTATCTATTGTTTGAATTTTGGGGGAGTGGAGATCACCTTGAACTTTATATTGTTTGTTTGATGTTATGGGAGATTCGCGATGTGATGTTCAAGAAGGAATACGATAACCACGGATGGAATCAGTATATACATTCGAGTGAGGTATATGGAATACTGACTGTAAGATGACCCTTGAAGATGAAATAGCATTAAGCTTTTCTAAGACACCTACGAATCTATCTATCTCATCTCGCCCTCATCTGTCGAGATCTGCAAGTGCAAGGTTGTCGGATGATTCTCATCTGATTCGCTCGCGATTGACCACTCCCTGGTAAGAATATATCTGCTTCTGCATATCTCTGCATGGGCCTTATCATTCTGCTTATCCTTCTCCGGTTCGATATCTATCGCGTAGTACACGATGTGCAAATGCGATGAGGGGAAGGAGGGGGTTTTAAATATGGATAGAAAGTTTCCTACCTACCTTATAGGTAAAGTTTGAGTTTAGGTGGGATAATGTATTGAATCAAATGTGTATTTATACCACAGACAGAGGTTCTTCGCTCCGTCTTCTGTTGTTCTTGGCCTTGGTCGTTTGTTTTTTGCTTTGAAGTGCGGCTCGAAGTCTGAGACTGGAGGACAGAAGGGTTTGTTCACAGATACGGTCAAGAGGTTATTTGCTGTTGTTGAGAGGAGGCAAAAAGTAACGATGCGTTCTTTCACTTCGATACCATATGTTCCTACCGGAAGACAGATTAAAGAACGATGCACAACGGTCAGAGCATGGCAATTGCCGAAACAGAAAAGTGCGTTGGCGCCAGACCATGTTTGGACGAATGAGGATATGGATCCGGTGAAGAAGGAAAATCAAACTTGGACTTTGTGGACTTGGTGAGTTTGTTTTTTGTGATTTCGTGGGGATGTGTTGAGAGTTGATCAGAGGTGGGGATAGGGAACGCTGGAGGATATTGAGTTGATTTGGGGAATACATGAGAGATAGAATGCGGTGAGGTATTTGCTGATAATATACAATGTAGGATGGCATATTGGGCAACTGATACAATCACTCTGAGTACTTGGGAAACGGCGAGTAGTGTTCTGGCGGTGGGTTTAACATGGAGAGAAGCAATTCCAATTGTGAGTTTATTTGTCATCTCTTTATATAGCATGAACACCTCATAAAATATCAGGCCAAAGCTGACGAGCCCAAAAGATGGTAGTAGGAACGACCTGCGTTGCAATTCCTGTGGTTCTCAATGGAGCTATTGGTGCAAAATTCCATATTCCATTTTCAGTAGCAATTCGAGCGTCTTTTGGATATTATTTTGCATATTTTTGTATAGTTTCGAGAGCTGTACTGGCGATATTCTGGTTGGGTATAGTAGGCGCGGGCGGAGCACAGTGTGTTACGATTATGATATTGGCTATTTGGCCTAGTTATGCAAATGTGCCGAATCATATCCCAGAGGATCAGGGAATCACTACGCAGGGAATGATTAGGTATGTCATTCTACTGAATTAATAGTAAGAGATACTGATTACACTATCTTCAGCTACTTTCTCTTCTGGATAATTCAACTTCCACTCCTTCTTATACCCCCTAATCGTCTCCGATATCTCTTCGTTACAAAACTCATCGCAGCTCCTGTTGCCGCACTTGCAACCATGGGCTGGTGTATCCACAAAGCCGGCGGCTCAGGATCCATCTTTGACCTCCAACCTACCGTCTCCGGATCCACGAAAGCATATCTCTGGCTCTCCTGCATGTCATCAGTCACAGGCACGTGGGCTACACTATCATGCAATATACCCGATTTCTCCCGCTACGCACGATCTTCCAAAGGCCAATTCATTCAACTTCCCTTCCTTCCTCTCATTTTTACCCTGTGTGGTACTATCGGTATAATCACCACTTCAGCCACCGGAGTCATCTACGGAGAACCCCTCTGGAATCCCCTCGATATCCTCGCCAAATGGCTAGATCTAGGACACGGCGGACGAGCCGCAGCATTTTTCGCCGCTGCCGCTTGGTACATCGCACAAGTCGGCACAAACATCACGGCAAACTCTATCAGTGCAGCAAACGATCTCACCGTTCTCTTCCCCCGCTACATCAACATCGAACGCGGCTGTGTCATCGCCGCCATCGTTGGCGGATGGGTTCTCGTCCCGTGGAAAATTATCAGCTCCGCCCAAACCTTCCTCTCTTTCATGGGCGGGTATGCCGTGTTCCTCGCGCCCATTGCGGGTATTCTCGCGGCGGATTACTGGTTGGTGCGGAAACAACATCTGGATGTTCCGGCGCTCTACGATCCCCTCGGAAGATATCGATACGCGTATGGAGTTAACTGGCGCGCGCTGTTGGCGTTGCTGCTAGCGGTGTGTCCGAATCTGCCTGGGCTGGCGTATAATATCGCGTTGAAGACGGATGAGCAGACAGGGGTGAAAATGGATGCGGTGAGGATTAGTCAGGGTGCGAAAAATGTTTATTCGTTTGATTGGTTGTTTGGGTTTGTGGTTAGTGTGGTGGTTTATGTGGGGGTGAGTTGGGTTTGGCCGGCGAGGGAATCGTTGGTTGAGAGGTCGTTTTATGGGGATGTGGTGGAGGGGGAGGAGGGGAGAAGGGGGAGCGACGGGGAGAATGCTGAGGGTGGGTTAGAAGGGGTGTGGGTTTCTGGGGATGCGGAGAAGAGGTGAGGAGATGATGCGGGATGGGGTTGAAGAGCAGCAACTATGAAGTGAATATTGTGTCGCTTAATCTTTACGCGCTGATGAAATTTCAGATGAGATGTTCATAAATTATAGACATGAAGAATGGGACGGGGTAGGCAACGCAATATGATTCGGCAATACCCTAAATCCGTGGCATTGCTATGATAGGTATCCAACAACATTTTCGGCTGGCAAACTAGATATAGATTCTGGAAATACAACTATAACCGCAGACATGATATCAGAAACCAAATACAACGATCCAGACTATGTTGACCATGCAAGCTTCTGCTCATTGACCCATATCTACCTACCTAGTTTGAGCAGTTGAAATATTCATTGTGTGACTGGATATATGGATACAATCTGTACTTTTACATTAAATAAATAATAGATGATGAACAAATATACATGTAGAGAAACATGGGATATCTACTAGTTCCGTATGAAAAGAATGTTCAAGCGAGTTTGACTAGTTTCTTCGTTGAATAGGTAGGGAATGAAATATCGATATATGTAATCTTACCTCAGAGATGATGTGTTTATCACGAATGCATTTTCATTCGAATATCCATCAGATATTATTTACTGCGTTTATCGAATCATAGTTATAGATTCGTTCACTCATCTCATCAAGTAGGAATCATAAGATTGAAGAAGTTATATACTAGGCATGTCATGGTACTTATTATTCCTATCCTTTCATATTTTCAAAACACTTTGCGGCAGCATAGTACAGATAACATAATTACGAATAACAGCATTCAAACAATCAAGAAAGAAGAAAGAAGAGAGAAAAGAGATAATTATGACGACGATAAGAAAGTACAGATAGGAAAGAATTCGCAAAATCAATGACAATATCAAAATCAAAACCTCAGAACAAAATTCAAACCACGCCAGTAACCATCACAATCCCATTCAAACCAAATATTCCTCTCACTTGATAAACTTTTATCCTCCCGATCTAGTTCTATACCTCTTCACCTTACGAACTGGACTCGGGCTCCGATTCGAATTAGATGTCGACGTAACGTGCTCCGAACTCTCATTTGCGCCCGACTCCTCCTCGTGTACTTGTGCCTGCTCGGAACTCTCACCTCCACTAGACTCGTACTGTTTTATTCGCGACGCTTCGGCTTCATAATTATCCATCAGATTTTTCCAATCCTGAGGCTTAACCTCTTTCGTTTTCCCCGCATCTTCATCTCGATCTATACCGTGCATGGATTTTCGTCGGCGATCCTGTCGACTCGATCTTCGCACGGGTTCGGCTTCAATCTCTGGACTCGGAGTCTGGATTGCTGTGCGTTGACGCGTCGTGCGATTAAAGGGTGGGTATAAGTCCGCTTCTGGGATTGCGGCTGATGCTTTACGTTTGGTGGGGGAGTATGGAAGTGGAGGTGGTTGGCTGATTGATTTGGGAGTGTACGCGGAGTATGGTTTATCGTATGAGTCTAGCGGAGCTGCAAAGGACCGGTGTCGTCTGGTAGGTGTTGGCTGCGAGACTTCGATTGCAACCCCGGGGTCGGTTTCGGCTTCAGATGGAGGCTCGTAATCGCCGGCTTGGAAAAGATTCTCATCGTCTCCGTACTCTACATAATCGGCTTCGATACTTTGTTGTAAGTCGTCCCCGGAAGTTAGGTATGAGGGGTGATTCGCGTAACCTGTTTGGAGGTGGCTGGAGTCGGAGTACTGGAATCTGGATCCTCCTCCACCTAATCCGCCACCAAATCCACCCGCTCCTGCTCCACCCGCCCCTTGTCCCTGGCCCGGCTCAGGAAGTGGTGTAATATTTCGCAAGCGCGTACGAGCATTCATCGCATTGGCCTTTTGGAAATGATCTACCAATTTTTTGAGTTCCTTCGGATCTCTGCCCTTAGACGCACCATGTACATCCGCGATACCTTGATAGTCGCGATGACGATAATGATCCACAACGAGAAGATTGTCATCGGGATCCGAGCCGGGTACAGCGATTTGCTTGCTACAGCCAGGGAATGGACAAGTAAATGGGAGACTTTTGCTTTGGTCGGTATCGAAATGTGTAGCCATGTGTGTAAAGATTTGCCTACGCGTCTGGTTGATCGTATGATATTTGCAACCTTTGCGAGACCAAGGACATGGTCCAAGACTACTCTTATCTTCAGCGTACGCTCGTCTTTCATCCATAGGACGTCTCGACTCTCGTTCGGCTAAAGCTCTTTCGCTTTCTACGAGCTCGTTTTCCCGTTGGGTAATCCAGGAGAGTGTGGCTGCGTTCTTGGCCGCAATGCGATTGAGTGTTGCAGTTCGTGCCTGAAGCTCTGAATGGGGAGGGGTGAATCAGTTATGGTTAAAGGACCCGTAAGGGGACGAGGTGCAATCCAGATACGCTTGATTAGGGTTTCAAGATCTGAGAGGAAGAAAGGGATATCAGCTTGATACCCTGTGGAAATAATGGAATGGAGGAAAGAAGATCTAGGAAGGAATCATGTGAATCGAAGAAATAAGTAAATATAGCGAACATACCTTCTACTCGCTGTCTCAAATTCTCCGGTTCTTTTGTTCTAATAGAGCAATATACTCTATGGTCATCCAATTGAGCTTCAGTGGCACCAAGCAACCTTGTGCCACATCTCAAACAAAAAGCTTTCGGCAAACCTTGTGGAGATGTGCAATGCCCATCGTGCATAGTGATTTCATCGTTGCTCCATGCACTCTTGTCAATGCCACATTTGGTACAGAACTTCTTATCTTGAACACGACGATTCTTAGCGGTACAATTTATAACGTGCTGACCCCGTTCTTCTTCATCCTCCGCGGTACGATTTTGACCACAATCGCCGCAGAATGAAGGTTCTAGATCGAGTGGTCCACGATCTGGTTGATCAAGGCATACGTATCTGTGATGAACCAGTTCAGCATGATTGCAGATAGCGGTGCGAAGTCCGCATTTGTCACAAAATTCGACAATTCCTGGTATGTGGTCTGCCATGTGGCGAAGAACTTGTTCGGCTGTAAAACCACTCAGTTTGGCATCGCATACAGGACATTCAATGCCGTTCCAGAAATTTCGAATCATTTCGGTGTCTGTTTCTACTTGATGAGTTTCAAGATGCTCTTTCTTTTGCTCCATGGTCATGATTGACCATGATTCTCGCTCACAAAGAGGACATTGTCCCTCTTTCTGGAGTTGGACTAGATGTTGTCCATAGTGGCGTTGTATTTCAGCATGCTCATAGCCCGCCATGGTCACAGAGCAGATGAGACAGTTGTGAGATCGCTCTAACAAGCCATTTCTTAACTTCTGATTTTCTTCTACCAGGTTTAAGATATCAGTAGGGGTCAGTCGTTGTGTATAGACCGCAGGAGTTGAGAGAGAAACTCCTAATGTCAATTCTTTACTAGGCCCAAATGTTGGTGCTGAAGGATCAAGGCCCGGCTCAATGACCGATTGGTCTTGAATATATGAGCGACGCTGTAATGCATCCTTACGATGTTGATCTGTCATCCAAGTCTCCCATTTTGGAGTGATGGCCTTTTCGGCAACGGGTGCAATGAGTCGTGTCTTGTTGATACGAGGCTTCTGTGATGCTTCGGCAACAGGCGCCACAGGAACTGGGTTAAGTTCCACCGGAGGAGGAGGCGGAATTTGACGGGTGTGTCTATAGCCCCAAGGAATTGTATCCGGTTGCACTGCGGAGTGTTAGTTACTCATATCGGCTGAAGCATGGCGAAACTCACTAAAAGGTCTAGTTTCTCTTCGTTCAATAAATATATCGGTTTCTGTGAGCCAATCAAAGATGTATTTTCTCCAGTAACTCTCTGTGGTTCTTCGATCTACTGCAAATGAACGATTTGTCTTTGTTTGGAGTAAAACGAAATTCGAGTCAAGAGCATGATCCCAATCATCATACATTTCTCTCATGTTTGCCCTGAAATTCTCAAGGGAGGTGTTGTGTTGTTCGTCTGTTGTATCCCACTGCCAGATACGTTCACCTTCGACATTATCATGAAGTGTGAACACTTGATACTCCGGACGGAACCAGATATTCGAGAAATTTTGCACTTGACCGAGGAAAGCATTTCTAATCATATTGCCCTTCTCAGCGTCTGGTAAGTCCTCATCAATTTCCATAATGACAGGTGGCAGGTTCTCTTCACGTTCTATAGCACTGAACCACATTGCGACAAAACTGCCGTTCGGGTATTTTGAATTCTGGCTGTGACGATGGACCTTTCTCAGCCGTTCTACAATGTGACTATAAATATGTTGATACTCATTGCGTTCAAATGCAATATCCCTCTGGTAATCATCGCCAATGAGATGGAGGTAGATTGTATCCTCGGGCTTTTTTCTCATGTCGGTATGAGGTGGAATCGTTATAGTGAGTTGACATGACAAAGCAACATCTTTTTCAGCATCAGATTCATCATCAGGTTCTGCAACAGGCTTTGGAAGATTTTTCTGTTGCCCGACTCGTTCAACAACCCACTCCCAAGTTTGAGGGGTTACTTCCATACCGCCAAAATTAAGAGCCTGTTCGCGGACCCCTTCTTGTGTGGTGGAAAGTCGTGGATTGCGTGAAGGACGATCCTGACCGTAAATGGCAAGGAAAGCTCTGACAAATGAGGGCTGTAAGTGGTTTAGACAGTATGGTATCGCGGGGTTGAGGACCGAGGGTATTTTCCAGTAACTTTCCGCATTTTCTTGTTGACTGTGTAACCTGACTATTTGACTATCCTGAGGCGGCTCGACGACTTGGTGTTGTGAAGGTGCGTAACCACTTATATTGCGTACGAAGACGCTCGTTTTATTACTCGCACCGATAAGAAATTTGTCCCTGAGGGAGAGGAAATCGTTCCTATATTGTGTTCTGGTAAAATGTAAGGGTGGCAAAATGCGATCTTCAGTATGAATATCTACTAAGAAAGACCAATCTGATCTCGGATCTATATTCAAGAGTTTTGTGACGGTGTCTTTGAAGGCAAGGTATGTTGGTCTGGTAAGTTTCTTCCCAAAATACGAATAGATAGGATGCTGAGATGTTTTTTTATCATCATCGGGGAATTCTTTTGCCAAACGACGTAAATCCTCATAGAACATAGGAACATCTTCACCAGGAAAGCGGTCTTCAATTACGATACTGAGTTGGTCGTGATCAACTTTGCCGATGACTTCCTCGATACTTGGCCACTTCTTTTCAAAATCTTTCTGTGAAGCCATTGAGAACGAGATTTGTAGTGGCTTGTCAATCTTACGTGGATCTACCTGACGATAGATATCAACATTGAAGTGCAAGTCCATATCCTTCGGGTGCCCAAGAAGCCTATGAGCTGAAATGAGGAATTCTCTTGGGACCAGATGTGTACGGCGAGCCCTGTGCTTAGGACTTGGGCCCAGCAGGTTAAGATAAAGCCCTTTTAGCAGAGGGGTGCGCTCACGACGATCCGCACCGCCACGCATAATGACGGTTGAGCCCCATTCACCATCAGTACTACCTGCTAGGTCTAATTCCTCAATTGACCCAGCGCCACCTCGCATGCTTACTCGAGGACCTATTGATATTAGCAGATGCATCACAAGGAAGTTTGGTAACAAACGTCGGATGATTTGGTATCCAAAAGATCTCTCGATATACGAATCCAGAAATTCTAGAGGCTTCTCGGAATAGATAATTCTCTGTGTTCGCGGGGGAGAAGGTGCGGGGTCTTCTTCATCATCTTCATCATCTTTCCAATCCGGAGTGAGGACCATGATATTGTTCAATGTCATTGGTGCCACAGGAAGACCAAAGTGGACCATTGTCATTTTTGTTGCAAGATTGTCGAGCTGGCCGTCGAAACGCCCGCCTGGGCCAATGTTCTCATAGTATTCTTTACTTTGTTCATCTCGAACCGCTTGTACTTCTTTACTCCACGCCTGAGGATTGATCAATATCTTTTGCATCTCTTCATAGTTGTCATCAAGAACATCGGATATTCTCTCGGATTTGATAAGTTCGGCATAATATGCACGAGTTTGCCGCCACAAACGATCCGTAGGGCGAATATCTGGCATCCATTGTAGACTTCGACTCTTGTTGTTAATCTCGTCGTAGTTTTTCTTGTCTAATTCTTCATCAAAATATTTATCAATAGCTTTAGCTTGTTCGCGTCGTAATTGAGCAACTTCCTGCTCCGAAAGAGGTCCAGCATTTCGAGGAGCAACAGACATCTCGACTGGTTCCACGGGATGAGGCAAGAAATATTCTCTTATAGTTGAGATTATACCTCGTAGGGTTTGTATGGGCCCGATTTCTGCCATGATAGAAGATGTTGATTGTGAAAAAGGTAGGGAATAATGGTGGAGATACTATCTGAATAGATAGAAGAACAAAAACAAGGGGAAGAAGGTACTCCGAATTTGAGAGACGACAGAGCTCTAGCAACTGAAGCTTCTAATCATTTCTTTGTTGCTTCAAGTGACGGAAAAGAAAGATCAAGGACAAAAATCTTTAGTTTAGACAGAACACTTGTCCTAGACCTCTAGTCTCATAGTCGTGAAATTGCATTGTTGATGGTCTTTGATAATAACCAAAGAGCAATGCATATGATGATCCTGAGTGAATAAAGACCATTCATGGACGTTTGAATAAGAAAACACGTCGTTTGCGGTCGTGAAACTCAAAGAGTTACTCATTCTTTGAATACATTCTTTGAAGTTGAAGCCTCAAAGGTTCATTGGGCTGTGATGTGCGACAACAATATTTACGGTGAATGAGGTGCTGAGGTACTGATGCATTGGGCTCCAAAGTATCATGATAGCATAATGAAATATCGATTCCATAAGGAAAGGATTGATGGTATGATTGATCATGAAATGCTGCATCCAGCTGAGTTCGGCAAAAGACGAAGAAGAAAAATGGAAAGGGAGGAAAGCGGTGAAAGGTCAAGTCACATGATTTTGCTCAATCCATCAAATAAAAATTTCTGGTTTCCACATACATGCAGGTCGCGCTGAACTTCATCATGCTGTAATAAGATCACATCAAGAAGCGGCATCGACATTTGTACAAACTGATGACACTTTAGGTAGCGTACCTGGCCATTGATATTATAACGAAGGCAACGAAAAAGCCACCACCGTTTGTTCCCATCTTTTAATCACATGCCAAGTCACGTGATTATGGCTTCCAAAGTGTTTTCCATGACTTGGATATCTTACTATCTTGGAATGATATCTGTTATTATGTCTAAGTCTTAAAAACACCATATATTGACATACATCTCAAATATATTCAGCACTCGTGGGTATCTTCGACTTCTCTGGCCATCTCGTTCTTCTTCTAGCTTTCACATAGAAGTTATTCGGGCGGACCAGTTGAAATTCCGGATCATATTCCACTGGTTCATTGCCCATCTTTTCAAACTCATATCTATACACCAACATTGAAAGAATGACCCTGACTTCTTGCAATGCGAAATTGAAACCAATGCACATGCGAGGACCAGCAGCAAAGGGCACATAGGAGGCCTTGTGTCGACTTTTGACCTTTTCTGTGTTCCATCGATCAGGATCAAAATCTGCTGGCGATTCCCAAACTTTGGGGTTGTTGTGAATGTGATGAATGGCAATAATCATTATGGAGCCTTTTGGAATACGATAACCACCAGGAATAACTACATCTGCGAGAGCGGTACGACCTGGTTGATAAGATGGATTGTGGAGACGTTGTATTTCTTTGATGAGGATCCCGAGGAATTCCAGTGAATTTGCAAGGTCGGGTGTCCACTCTGTATCATTCTTGATATCGTGGTCAACCAATTCCTGGAGCAAGCGTTCCTGGTTACCGGGGTATGAAGCAATGCTAAATAGGAGCCAACTGAGAAGCGAAGCCGTGGTAATGAATCCAGCTCCAACAGTCACTAATGCCGCATTGTTCCGGTATTTTTCTGCAAGCTTGTGGCCTTTTTCATCAGTCGCTCTCACTAAGTAGTCAACAATACAGGTTGCCTTCAAAGCTGCATCTTGAATGGGTAAATCCTCCGTTCCACCACCTTTGACATTTCTGATAGCTTCTTCTATTAATTCCTTCACGTGCGCTTTATTGTCCTTCAATTGCTTTGGTGCTCCCCATGGCATATGAGAGTACCAATCTCCCATTGTCGAAACTTTCTTGTTGAGCTCCAAGTTTCTACCGACAGTCCTTACGAGGTCATGAAGGGGTGCATCGATCGAGTCAAAATGATGCATATCCAATCCCAAAGCTAGTTTTCCAATCGCAGTAGAACCCATTTTGAACATATACTGATATACGTTCCAAGCTTCATCCTTCTTGTCTAGCTCATCAAAGACTTTAAAAGCCTGTTCCGCTGTGTCTTGCATTTGAGGTGTATAATGCCTGACGGCTTTTGGGCTAAGCGCCGGTGCCAAGAACTTATGTGCTTCTTTCCATGCTTCGGTATCCGTATCGGATAGGAAGACACCTGCCATAGGATCTTTTATACCATAAAGAGGATGATCGGAATTTATCACTTTTGACCAGTAACCTCCTTCTCCAAAACACACATCGGCCACCTTTGGATCGTTGGTATAATATGTCGTACGACCCATGTCTGTCGTTCTGAACACTGGCCCATATTGTTCGAACAAACGTTGGTGATTTCCGAGATGGTCGGGGTACACTTCGTAATAGCTTCCAGCGATGGGGAGGCCTGTTGGTCCAGGAACATCTCTGACTTGGTTTCCATCAATTAGAATACCCATTGGAGAAGATAGGGACTTTATCTCGAGAAAGCATTATCGGGATCTTTCAAAAATCCTTATTCATACCCATCACATTACAAACCGTCTATCCACATTGCCAAGCCAATTACAAAAGTCAAGGGATATCTACAACCGGATAATTATCAAAAGTTACCTTTGGTCAAAAAGGAGAAATTATCTTCGAACACTCATTGTTTGATATTCAATCTTCCAAAAGATGATATGATAATCGGCCTTCCTATTGGACAGCATATTAGCATTCGAACAGAAATCGACGGGAAGCCCGTCAGTAGATCATACACACCCGTTTCTAATAACTCCGATCCTGGGGAACTTCGATTGGTGATAAAGATGTATCCGAATGGACTTCTCACTGGAAGATACCTCCAACATCTCAAAGTTGGAGACAAAATTGAAGTACGTGGACCAAAGGGTGCGATGAGATATCGAAAGGGAATGGTGAAGAAGATGGGAATGATTGCAGGAGGAACGGGAATCACACCGATGTATCAGGTAACAACGTCTACTCTTCTATACATAACTTAGGCTGACATTGAACAAGTTAATTCGAGCAATATGTGAAGACCCAACGGATGAAACATCTGTTACTCTTCTTTATGGTAACAATAGTGAAGAGGATATTTTGCTCCGCGATCAGTTGGATGATTTCGCAAAGAAATACCCTGAGAATTTCAAAGTACATTGTGTATTATCCAAGCCGTCTGAGGAATGGAAGTTGGCCAAAGGATATGTGACCAAGGAGATGGTCAAGGAATGTTTCCCAGAACCAAGTGATGATAGTAAGGTGTTACTGTGTGGACCACCGGGCTTGGTCGACTCGATGAAAACTAGCTTGGTAGAGCTGGGTTGGCAAAAACCAAGAGCTGTCAGTAAATTGCCTGACCAAGCCTTCTCATTTTAGCTTCATTTTAATTGTACCATTTTCAAAATAAGGCTGGAGTTTACCATTATTATTATCGTTGGAATCAAAGTTCTAAATTGTACGTGGAGCGTGCTAAATCGTCCGACCTTTGCCGAAAACTGAGCATCCGTTCGCCTCCGCTGTATATCCGAACTTCGACCTCTCTTCAACGTTCAAATTCCAAATACAAAGAATCTCCCGCTTTATCTAGAGCATACGTATGATGCAAAAAATACGCAAAAAAATTGACATCACGAATTTCACGAATCCTGCATGAAGATGACTAGGGGTTCTTGCTATAGATTAGTAATTAAGTGGGTATATAAAGGATCATCTCCTTTACTACCCTTTTTAAATTAATACAACTCATTACCCACATTATATGCAACCTGTCTTCTGATACATTTAGCTTTCCATTGCTGGCTCTGACATCATACCGAGGATGGGTAGAATGTTCGGAAGGGACGTGAGGTTGTTTGAGTTGTGGATTTTATGTGATTTGTAGGCGACTTCTCATATATAAAGATTTGCTTGCATATTCGATAGAGAAGTATTGATACATATCTCAACATAAACAAAGTAAACCTATCCTAATCTCATCAAGAATTTTCCCAAAGTCATTCCAATTGAGTTTTCCTCCACATCAAACCCTTCAACATAATTTTTGACTTGACTATCCCAAGACCCAAAAATGACCTTCACACTTCCTACCACCAAAAATCGTCCCATAACCGTCCTAGGTGGTGGTGTTCTCGGCCGTTGCATCGCCTGCATATGGGCCTCAGGAGGTTGGGACGTACGCATCCGCGACCCTTCACCCGAACAACGTAACGCAGCGCTTCACTATATCGAAAACAACATATCCATCTATGCATCCGCCATCCAATGTTCAACTCCGGGCACCGTAACCGTCCATGAAGATTTAGCCGAAGCGGTGAAAGGAGCGTGGAGTGTTATTGAAGCGGTGCCGGAAAAATTGCAGTTGAAGATTGATACGTTTGCTGAGTTGGAGAAGCTGTGTGAGTCGGATGCGTTATTGGTTAGTAACTCGAGTAGTTATAAAACTTCCGAAATGTTGGAGAAGGTGGGTGGAGATACGAGAAAGAGAATTTTTAATACGCATTATATGATGCCGCCGGATAATAAGATTGTGGAACTCATGACGGATGGAGAGACGGCGGAAGAAATCTTTCCGTGGTATGTAGAGAAGTTGGAAGAGGTGGGTATGCATCCTATTGTTGCTAAGAGGGAGAGTACGGGGTTTGTGTTTAATCGTGTTTGGGCGAGTATTAAGAGAGAGTGTTTGATGATTCTTGCGGAGGGGGTTAGTACCCCAGAGGAATTGGATAGGGTGTGGGTAGAGATGTTTGGGGGTGGGAAGGGGATGGGCCCTTGTGCTATGATGGATGGGGTGGGGCTGGATACGGTCGCGTTCATCGAGGAACATTATGTTAAGGAGAGGGGATTACCTTCAGAATATACGGTCGACTTTTTAAAGAAGAAGTATCTGGAGGAAGGAAAGTTGGGTGCTAAAAGTGGGAAGGGTGGATTGTATCCTCCTAGACAGACAACTAAAGTCAAGGGCGAAGAAAAGGATCATCATGAGAATTTGCATGCTCCATCTTTGTAAGTTGTTGCTCCCATCAATCACGAGACTGGAGTTAACAGACCTAGATATATGCTAGATATTGGACTCAATTCCCTGACCGATACCCTAAACGCAGGTCGAATCGTAGTTGGTTCTCCTGATGGCCGTCAACTTCGAACTCTAGTCTCCGGCCAGCATCTCCCAGACGGTCTTGATATTTCTCTAAAAACAGGTCGTATATACTGGACATGCATGGGCATCCCAACATCCAACGACGGCACAGTACAATCATGTAAACTCGATGGAAGCGACATTCAAACCGTGATTCCATCCGGAGCAGTCCACACGCCTAAACAACTAATCATTGATCATGCCTCTTCTAAATTGTATTTCTGTGACCGCGAGGGTCTACGAGTCATGAGATGTAACTTTGACGGATCAGAAAACGAAACCATTATCCAAACCGGCGATTGGCAAAATCCAGAAGATGCAAAGGATCAACTCAAATGGTGTGTAGGAATCTCCATAAACAACAAAGAAGGAAAATTCTACTGGACGCAAAAGGGATTTTCAAAAGGAGGAAAAGGGCGTATCTTCCGCGCCAATATTCAGATGCCAGCGGGTCAAAATGCTTCCACTAGAAAAGACATCGAATTGTTGTTTCAAGGACTACCTGAACCTATTGATCTCGAGATAGATGAAGATACGCAAACATTATATTGGACGGATAGAGGAGATCCTCCCCGAGGAAACAGTCTCAATGCAGCAAAACTTGGGGATAATTCCTTGAAAGCGCTAAAGGATGATACAGAAGAGAAGAACGAGTATCAAATTTTGACGAGACAATTGCATGAAGCGATTGGATTGAAACTTGATACGGTTAACAAACATGTCTATTTGACGGATTTGGGCGGTGCGGTGTATAGAGTGGGAATGGATGGGAAGGATAAAAAGAGAGTTTATGATGAGGAATCTTCATTCACGGGTATCAGGTTGGCACATGTTTGAAAAGTCCGCGATTATTCTGCGAAATAGCTGTTAATGTTTCGTATTCTAGAGAAAAACGGTGGGTGCACCAGTGGGTGCATGAACTGACGGGACACTTCCCAATTTTCAATATTTTTCATAAATTCATTCTTCAATTGTTTGATATTAGAATTTGTATTTTGATTGTTTTATCTTTATTCAAGAATTGTAACAATTCCTAAAATAAATGATTCGATATATCAAAAGATATTTACAAGTTTATTTTTGTACTGTCCCGTGAGTCCGTACACCCACTGGTGGTGTTAGAAAATAGAATGAAAAGGAGTGCTACTTTGTAAATCTCGGTAATAAAGTATATTCCCGCTTTATCCGTAATTACCTGGTACTTCATAAACTCAAATTTAGAAAATGCTCCTCCGTGCTGGTGCTTAATTTTGGTTAAAATCTGGGGATATGTCGAATCAGGATATGATCTTCTCCTCTGTATGATCGTTGTAAGATATCCGAGCACCAGTGGAGCCCATGTTCCGAACACCCTGGTTAGCACGGAAAAGTCTCCGACCCGTAGTATATCACATGCGGTCTTACTACTGGGGTAAACAGATATCGTGTAAAAGCTCTTATTGTAATAATGTGATTGTCCATTAATGAATTAATGCCCATGCCGATTACCATGCCCGTAGCTCACCATAATGCCCCCCTTAAAAAAATCGAAATCCTTGCCCCTGAACCAGCCAATCAGACCATGATATGAATGCGCGCAAACTTACGTTCCCAATAAGTACACAGAAAGGAAATAACACTAATCCAATCAGTAAGCCTTCACTGTGATATTGTGAACAGCACCGCCCGTCAAACTCAAAGTAACATATCCATCGTCCCCATTCAACTGCGCATCGAAAGCTTTAGGTCCATTACTCCATGCAACCTCCCCATCAACATCGATTTCGAGTGCGGTATCGCGTTTCGTAGCCGTACCAAATCCAACTGGTAGACTCACTGACCCAGATGTTCCAACAGGAGCAGCTATACTCAATGCAAACCACCCATTGGTCTTAATACTCCAATCCACATTAATTGGACCCTTCGGAGTAGGAATTCGACCCTTAGCCCACTTAAGATCACCCGGATATGGTTTTATAGTCCAGGTCGAAAACCCAGGTCCTGTAGGGATAACACCCAAAACGTAATTACTCATTGCAGGCACAATACCCGTGCTCCAGCCATGAGCCATACTTGTGAATCCCTGTTCGTATGCACTTCCATCCGGTCCAATGCCTTCCCACATGGTAATTTTGGGGTCGTTGTTGGCCATCCAACCATACAATCTTCTGATTTCATCAAAGGCGCTTGCTACGAGGTTGGTTTTAAATCGAGCGGATATTTCGAAGAAAGATATAAATGCATAGACACGTTGTGAGAAGTCTGCCTGCAAGACGTCGTTGTCATAAAATGAGTTGCCGTAAAAGCGCTTATTGGCGGTGTTGAGGTAATTGAGAATGGAGTTGGATCGGGAGGAATTGGTAACTCCTGCGAGGATAGATATAGAGTTTCCATCCTGAGCGTGGGTGTTGCAAAATTCTCCGCCGACACAGGGAGATCCTTGTCCGTCAAAGAATGCTCCGACAGAGTTGTCGAAGTTGTTGGAATTGAGTGCATCAGATACAACTTTAGCGCGAGCGAGCCAGCGAGAAGCATCAGAAGGTTGACCTTGGGATTTGGCAATTACAGCAGCGTTCTCGAGTGCAAGGACATAAAGGGCGCTGTAATATGTGACTGGACCATAACGAGGAAGGAATGCATAATCGCCATAACTTCCTGAAATACCGACTCCTTTCCAGATGAGGTTTGTACCGTTGTCTGTGACAGATGGGTAGAATACGTCCAGTACTTTGACGATGTTGGGGTAATATTTTGTAATGTAATCGTTGTCGCCGGTGTACATCAACAAATCATAACTGCTGACGACCCACCACAATGGATAATCAAGTAGGTGAAGATCATAGCTGGCACTATTGAAAAAGTAAGCATGCACCCGTGAACAATAATTGAAATGAACTCGTACATTGATGCAGGAGGAATCCATCCATCAGCACGTTGGTGATCTCCTAAATCAGCAAGAATATTACGAGATGCTTCAGGTGCATCATGCGACAGAAACAATGTCTTTCCAGCAACAGCAACATCACCAACATATGGATCTCTATCTCGCTTTGCTCCATCCAAAAGAACTAATTTACCATCCAGTGTTGGACTAAAGGCACCTCGAGGGTCGCTAGAATTTTGTCGGAAAATGTCGGTTGCGATATCATTAGTGTATACACCATCATACCACCATTGATTGAGATCTTCATCAGAACTTTCGAACCAGCCAGTGAAAGTATTGGGGGTACCAAGAACGCCTGAAAATTCCAAGCTCAAGTGATCGATGGATACTTTTCCATATGGAGCTGTATATGGTGCATCTGCAGCCAATGCATCGAGATAGATCTTGACGTATCGAAAACCATGAAGGCCGTCGGCACACACTTGTGTACCATATTGACACCCGTGCACCTCGGTCCAAGTATAAGGTTTGCTACCAACAGCAATCTGAATAGTCTAGTTAGAGAGAAGTAGTGGTCATAGAGAAGCACAGTGAATATCGTACCTGATCAGATCCTGGAGTGATTGTTTCGCCCTTACTTACTGTCAGTATAAGCTATACTTTGGGGAAATCTGAAGTATACTAACACTGTTTGATCGTGAAAAGTCACTAATGTTGGAAAGATATGTCAAAGTTTCGGAAAAAGCAAGTCGAATACCTGGTGGAGTTGCTGAAGCACCAGCAAAGTTGATACTCAGGTATCCCACAGTGTTTTGTCCAAAGTCAACGATAATAGAAGGAACCTCATTTGATCCATTAGCTCTAGTTAATGTGGTAACCCCGCCACCTTGTCGAAGGAGAGCATTAGGATTTTTGACATCTCCGGTGGTATTAACAATGCTTTGAGGTGAGATGATATTGGAGGAAGGAGCTCTGACATATTTTTGCCAGCTTGGAACAGCACTGGCGTCCTGTCTGGAGAAAAACCGGTTCTGAATGGGATATTTGAAGTCTTTCGGTGCAGAAGAGTTCACTGAAGCTGTAAAGACGAAGATGCAAAGAAACAACGATGCTAAATGCGACCCTTTGAAGAGGGAAGGGCGGTACAACATGGTGCCAACGAAAAAAATAGATAGAAGTAAAATTTTGGTGTCCACTTGGAGAGAAATGTTGAGGAATGATAGGAACTGTACCTTTGAGCCCAGGCCTATGCTCTTATATGGGGACACGGCCTCCGTTGAGATGATATCATTTCCCTTTCTTGATCTCGTCCATGATCCTCAATAACCCGAGATACCGAATTCTAACATTTTGATATTAAACCATTGCTTGTAGGTTCCTCCGCATAGTGGCGTCTGGGGTAAGTGAACTTATTTGAGTGAATAGGGGGGCACTAACAAAGACTTAATATGGACCCATGCAGATAATTATGGCGACAAACCCCCATGATCAGCAGGCATCAATGCTAAGTATAACGGATATCAATTGCCAAACTTAATCCTAACGTTGAATATGCTTGAAGGAATGACCATCACCAAGGATTCAAAAGGCAGCACCGGATCGGATCATTTGTGAGACAGTCAAGATCGAAACAACGCGCGCGTCTAAATATTTTCAGGTAATGTCATAATGAAAATGCGCGTGAGGCGCCTCGCGTGCCTGATAAATTCGCCAAGGCTCCGAAACCAACTGCCTGTTTCTTAAATACATTCTATAAAAGAGAGAAATGGTCAATAATATCTTCCAATAGTTCTTTTTAATACTACAACCACATCGGAGATGAGTATAATGTAGAGTTCGGGTTTTACCCTCGCGAGTGCAGTGAATCGCGTTTTTTAGTCAGTGTTTGCGAAGTCACACCAGGATGAACGTCGGGTAAACGGGTACGTACCGAGGTCAGCCGTTAAACGTTAAACGTCCAAAACATTGTGTTAAAAGGATTTTCACCTCAATAATCCCTTATATGTGGGTGATAACAAGAATGATGCAGTCATATGAGATAAAGTACAGTAGTTCAATAGCTCTTGCAGATGCATCAATCTCAAACAATTTCCCCTTATTTTTTGCCGTTCCAACGTTAAACAATTACTGGTTTTTGAGCCGAAAAATTAAGATTATCCGGATGCTGTGCTTTGGAATAGATTCAGCCCGAGAAATGGCCCAAGTAAAAGACGGCAAAAGCTGGACATATCTCTCTTAGAAGCAGAGCGGAGGAAATGCAAGAAGATTGCATGTGTATCTTGAAGCTGGATTTCTTCGATCGATCTAAAGTTATAGTCAAAGGAGAAGAATAGCAGGCAGTTTTAGTTCCCCAGTCTTGTGTCTTGGCGAGTTGTGAAGGGTCCGATAACATTGATTTAGGAATGACGTGGAGCAAACCCGGTAGTGGCATTTGCCAGTGTACTCGTGTTCGCATATGTACGACATGAAGACGTATAGTATAGTTGATAATTTACAATATGAATCTCATGTGCTGTACATCTGGGTTCTGTAACAGACTTCTAACACTCATTCGAAGTCTAACATGCCTCACCTCTCACTCCCACCCGAACTTTGGCAATTAACGCTTGCCCTGGTCCATTATCACCAATTGGATTCACGACTCCACCGCATGTTACTACATAGATGCAGTCACTATCGTATTTCCCTCTCCCGAAAGCTAAAGCAGTCGGACCTGCCGTCTCTTTTTTATCTAGTCCACCTAGAATCTTGAGCCTTTCCCCTTTTTGTGGCTCAGTCGCAATTTGGACAAACTTCAAAACTGTATGTGCCGGGTTTGTAGCTACATAAGCGCTCCCTTCACAATCGAATGCAAAGTCATCCCCGATCAACTGATTGACTACAATTTCCAGACTACCGCTCTTGTACTCGCCACTTTCATCTACTTGCATTTTCACGAGCGTCCCACGATCGGTAACCGTTCCGAAAATCTGGCCTCTAAAGTACTCCAGGCCGTTGAGTGCAGGCCATGGTGGCCGAGTTGTGACCTTGCCTAATCTTTCGTCCTCAATCCAGATCGAAACCTTTCTTGTTTGTAGATCGAACGCAAAGATTTTACATTGCTGAGATTCAGCCATCAATAGAGTCGACGTCTCAGGTATCATCGTAGCACCATTGAGCCATCCTGCTCCTGGTATATTCGCGAGCTTTTCCACCACGGTTGTAGCAGCTCCGCGAGACGGATCGAAGCCACGGAAGTCCAAGGAGTATACAGCCCAGGTATCAGCTTTTCCATGCACACCAGAGAATGCGTAAAATAAATCGGCAATTTTAGGATGCTCTATAATCGCTTCTGCGTGATTCTTTGAGCCATAGATACCAGTTCCTTCATCGTCCTCAGGAGGTGGTTCGGCAGTATTGAAATCATATATCAACTGAATAGTAGACTCGGGATCGTCATGTTTGGGATCAACGTAGAATATCTGGCCGACAATCATATTCGTGACGAGGAGCGTTCCATTTGACCGTACGGCAACATTCTCAAGGAAATAGCCAAGAGGGAAACGAGCAACGATTTCATAAGGTAGCAAGCTGGGAACTCCTTCTAAATGTTCTTCCATGATTTTGATAATGATGAGTTTAGGTAGGGCTATATTAGTGAAGGAAACAAAACACGAGGAAGAACGCATCTCTAATATAATTACCTGGTGGTAGAAAGCGGAGTTGAAATTTGTCATCTGATGGCACTGGCGTGGAAATCATGCACTCTTTTCCACTTTAGGAATGTATATAATGAAGGGCAGTAGATAACCATTGATCAACATAAATTATATCCAAAGACTAATACCAAACAAGAATGTCCCAAAAATGGGGAAGATGGAAGGGCCATGGCAACCGTCATCATTTGCTTAGGGGCATCGCGCGCCTGAAACTCCTGGAACATGCTGTGTCCAGACGCAATTCTTCGAATTCTTAAAGACATGTTGCTGAGTCCAGACAAAACAGTCGAGAGTATGTGTCGAAAATGATTGAGCACGCCGATGAGTTCTGAAATCTTCTCTCATGTGAAAAATCGCTCTTTCATGACCCAAGACGTGGACGTGATTGAAGGCGCTGGTAGTGGGAGCTGAATGACCCCGCATTTAGTGTGAAATCTAGTCTCACAAGATGATGACCCCCGTGATGATTTTTCAGCCCTGTCAGTGAAGGAGTAGATTGACTTTCTTAGTTTTGGGGAAACAAAAAGAAAAGGCGTGCCCACCGTGCCGCTGTTTGCGTGCTAGAACCATGCATTGGATTCCATGAGACCTAGAGTGCAGCAATCAAGAGCAGCGCAAAAGCCTTAATGAGGTACCGCCTTACCTTAATCTTAGCTTCTCTTTTGGAGATTATACTATCAACTCTTCTACTCAGCATCTCAAGTAAATTTTTCTGGTGTCGAGAGCTTTGTGCATAGACCGACTTCTTTCGTCCCATTCATTCCACGTGTGTTGGCAGATATGCTTACCTAGTTCACATCCGGAAAATCGCAACACCTCAAATCACGATAAATTTGCCCCAAATTCAAGACCTTCGGCTTATTTCGTATGCTTTGTGCTGGGCGTAGAAATCTGAACCATTTAAGCTCGTATCGTGCCGCGATTCAAAGCCGGCGAGCCGGCGAGCCGTCGATGGTCAATGGTCAATGTCAAGGCCCAACAGTGGGTGCGTGAATTTGTAAGACTCTTTTTTAAGTGCGAAAGATCATAGTAATCTAAATATCATTTAATCTTGATAAGATTCTATAATCTGATTACTTGATTTAGAGTTAAGATTTGCAAGGAGCCTTAAAAGGTTTTAAGACAACGGTTTGGATGCTATTTTGTGATCCGTGTTTCTTATTGTCTGACGAATTCGTGACTCAAAATGGATGACTTTGTCGCAAAGGGGAGAATTGCAACTCGAGTATGTTAAAAACAGACAATTAAACAGAATGCTCTCGTTCACCAATGGCCCGGCGAGTTGTATTCTATAGAGTTGTTTATAATTAATATCGTGTTTGCAAAAATATAATGATGGTGGCTCGGGGGTGGATACATACAGGCACTGCTAGTCTCGGTAGTTGATCACTACAAAATCGTATCAAGAAGTATGATAAGAAATGTAATTCCCCATCTTCTGCTACTTTCAACTCTTTTCCAGCCTTAAACATACTTTTACTTTTCTTTGCTCCTTGAACATTATGCGCCATCTCACTGAATTCTATTGAAATGGCGAGTCTGTGCCTTTTTTTACCATATAGAAAATACGCTCGACGAACTTGCCCATGATTAAAGTTGGCATTTGAACTGTAAGCAGGTCTAATCGGCGAAGAAAGACCATACCGCAAAGCATCAATCAGCCACCAAAACGCAAAAGGGCGTTGTGGCCGTTAAGATGAATGGTCGAGTAAATAATGTCCAGATTATAAGGTACTCGCAACATTTTCTTTGCATGTAAGTTCATGTAGATGCTGCAACAAAATAGCACAATGTACACTAATTTCCAGTTTCATTCGATGAAATGGTTGCGCCACGGCCAGCCTTCTCAATTCTCACTCTCACTCTCACTCTCACTCTCACAATATCAAAGCTCAAATGCCATGTCATATCATCTGATGGTATAACTCGTTGATCCCCCTACTCGGCTCTGAAGTCAGAAAATAACAATTAACACATATAATGCATCGAAGTTCCCCACTATCGAGGAAAGCTCTTTGTTGTAAGTTGATTGTTGTCAAATCAAGATTTCTATGCTGTGGTTGTGCAACTAAGAAGCGAGAAACAACAACAAGCAAGCCCCTTCATTATGAGGTCGTTTACCAGTATTCTAGGCTCCTTAGGCCTCAAGAAAAGCTCAGAAGATTCGGAACCAACAGAATTGCAAAAAGCAAAACGTTCACAAAAACAAGTTACGTTCAATGATCTTCCTAGGGATCAGCTTCCTCCTCGCTGTCTATTCGGTGAAGTTGTGACAGCGTCAGACTTCAGAGGACAACCCTGTTTAAATTTAATACAAGAAGAGAATGAAGCAATTGGTGATGACAATGGCAACGATGACGTAGCGATTACTTGTGCGGGTCGAGACTTGGATCTAACAGAGAAAGAACATGAACAAAACTTTTATTCACCAGCTCAATTGCGGATGAGTATACAATCTCCAAGATATCCACCTCGAGTTCAACATAATAACGACATTAATAATTATCGCATCCGTCGTGTACCTTCGAATTATTCGATTAGTATATATTCTTCCGACGAACGCAGTACTACCAGTAAAATGGAGACTTTACGAAAGAGAGCTAAAACCCCGGTCTTCTTCATTGGCCAATTGGAAAAGAAAGCGATGGAACACAACTCTTCAGAATGGCTTGCCAACCAATATCAGAAAACATTACCACGACGACGTATATCCTCTTCTTGGAACCTCGATCTACCTGTCATTCCGGTCAGGAGAACATTAAGGAAAATAAAATCTCAAGAGAGTCTTCGAGATCTGTGCAGACGCAATGCGACATCACCATCTGAAGCCTCGGATTGCGAAACTCTTGTTGGATCTGACGGGAGAGGTTCGCCGCACAGTTCGATATTCAAAGGGGACGAAAAGAATAACAACTTCGGGGTCGAGAACGTAGTATCCCCAACATGCGAACCATTAGACAAGACATCTCTATCGGACCAGGATATCAGCCTACAGATTTGCTTAAACCTCCTCACAAGCAAGTTATCAACATCACTCCAGCAAGATCATCATACTACGGGACAAGAAAACAAAGCATCAAGCTTAGAGATCTTGCTTATGATTGAGGCTTACGAATCCATTCGAAAGGGTCTGCGAGCTGACTCACGTGATCTACACGTGACATCCGCGGCTGAGACCGCACTTGATCAATGGATTCAGGCTCTGTATACCATATACGAGGACTGCCATGGAATCGATCGCAGAAGAACTGCCTTGAACAAACGTACATAGGACTCACGAGGATTGCCGGAGCCAATTCGGATTATGCTGAACATCAAAACGGGTGTGCAATGCTTGAAGGGTCTGGACATCCAGATTCTGGCCGAGTAAAAGTTTCCGTTTTTCACTCTGGCTCGAAATTTCGAGGCAGATGTGAATTCATTGAAACTTTGCTGGATGTTGAAACATTGACACACACTTCGAACGATCGATAATCGAAAGAAACTCGGCCAGGCCATGATGACTTGGACACGACAAGGAAGTAATGAGAAGGTCCAATCAGATCATGCCTATAGTAGCAGAATGCTCATAGGCAATGTGGATTTCTTTTTGAAGAAAATTCTTGAGAACAGATGTAGGAATACGCTCTCGAGACCGGCTGATTAGCCCCTTTCATGTACTGTTATGAGAAAGAAGTCAAGCTGAAGGATAATTAAGTGGATAAAGATGATAAGAATCTCTGGGTCCAATCGAAGCTTACAAAAGAGATCGATGAGATACGAGCTGCAGGGTTCGTGAGGATGATGAGGAGGAGGAAGAGGAAGAGAGATGAGAGACCGAAGGAAAAAGTTCCCTGACTCCTCCTGCGATAAACTTACGTATGGATTATGATCGTGGAACGATTGTATGGCTAATGGGTAACGATTAATGAGTTAATGAATAATTAATAATTGTTTCCCTTGATTTGCGTTCATTGTCTTTAAATTTGGCGACTTCACTCAGAAACTTGCGAGAATTTTGCAACGAATAGAAAGGGTCATTGAGTCATGAAAATATTTGGGCAAGTTGCCAATTCATTTTTTCAATATTTAGATCATTAGGCATGCTTTGAATACCGACATAGGACCTTCTCAGTTCAGCACCCGGTAACCCTAGCTTTGAAGTTGATTTTTTGTTATATATCACCAGCACAATTGCAATTCACAAGCATTTCACAGTCACATTCAAAGCAAATAAGTAATTTGTAAAACATCCATTTTCATAGACCGTTCTGGAAAACCATCAGAACACAAGGGTAGGTATCTGAACTCCCCATCTCCCAGCCCCCAAACTACAGATCTGGACAGAAACAAAGCGCCAATGACTTCCTCCCATTAGAGCTGAATCCACCTTGAGAGAGCCACTCCCAAGGTTTCCTGGCCCTCTCCGGGTTCCGACTATCTTTATCTTGCACTCTTTTTTGTTCGTAACTCTTCGTACCAAGTAACTCCCATTCAATAGCAACATGCTGCTTCTTGAATACCATCGACCATATCAAAAATCTTTCCATATAACTAGAGCTCCACCAGCATACACCAAAACACAAAATAAAAAATACAAAGCACCCAAAACCAAGCACTCAAAATACCCCCAATCATCTACTCGAGCATGTCCTCCACCCTCACCATACGGGAACTAACCTGGGTTCCTTCCCAAGCGTTGCAACACATATGTGGGTTTTCGCGCATCCGAACCTAGGAGATAAAAATCAGACGCATCGGAGGCGGACGTGCCCCCAATGGAAACCACTCAAACAACGCTTCCGAACTTAGGAAATAAAATCAGACGCATCTGGGGCGGACGTGCCCCAGATGGAACTATCTACTGCTCACTATCTACTGGTACTTTCTTGCAATCTTCCGGGTTTCTTTCTTGTGCTTTGTACTCTTTTCTTTGGTTGTTCTCTTTCTTTCCTTCAGTGACCTCTCATGCTTGATCTCCCATCTAGACAATGGCTGCTCTGCTGCACGTGGTGATTCCGTCGCAGAGAAATTTTTGTAATCAGTCTAGGATGAAGTAAGCAGAGTTGGTAAGAGAGGTCTCAGCGATTGCTGATATGAAGGAGAAGGGAGTGAGAGAGAAGAAAGTGGAATTCTGAGGTATCGATACCGAGATACATGTCCGTGGTAGTCGTCACTACTTGTCGATGTGGACACGAACCGGTGAGAATCGATGTGGTTGGTTTTCGAAGTAGGATTGGGTGAGTTCAAATCCAGGTGGGTATCAAGAACGGTTGAGTTGGAAGGTGAGCTTGATACCAGACCGGCGAGAGAGGGCGCACTGAGTTTTTTTTTTTGAGGGTTTTCTCTTTTGAAGTTTTTTTGTGATTGTTTTGTGTGTCTGTGGTGCTTTTCGACACCAGTGATTTGGACATGGTGGAACCGTTAATTTTGGGACGCCGATAGACCGAGATGATGCAGTCCTTTCCAGGACGAAATCGAATGAATGGGTGCGGAGGTACTTTACTAGATCACTGCCGCTGGTGAAGGAAAAATTACGAGATACGATCCTATTGTGGACGAAGTTGACTGTGCGGGGGAACAAAGGATCGCCGCCGCTGTAGGAAAGTCAAACTGAGATACGATCCTGGAAGGACGAAGCCGAAATGATCCGAATGCTGTTGGGGGTACTTTACTAGATCGCCACCGCAGTATGAAGAAACGAAGAATTAGTTTTTGAGAGTGGAGGGATTTCTTTCCTGAACTATCTTGGTGGATTCAGTCCGTGACTCTTACGACAGTGCCAGCACTGGGGTGAGATGATGGTGTTGACATTCTTGAAATGAATGCCGATAAGGGTTTGATACTATGAAATAATTCGTCAGTATTTCCGCAAGTGCGGGGGGGGGCTTCAACGTTGCGAAGTCAAGAGGGGTGGTAATACTCACAAGAATCCTGGTGGTGGAGGAGTATCCGAAAAGGAGTTAATATGAATGAAGGCGTAATGGCCTTCATTTGCTGCACAAATCGAGAAGGCGTCGATGATGCGTGGTTTAATATCCCCAAAATCCTTATGGTGAAGGAAGTGCCTGAAGGGAAGTAAGTATTAATGAAGGCGTATTGGCCATCATAGACATTGCTGAGAGATGCTAACGTCAATAAAGTGGTAAACTCTCGATACGAAGAATAATCTCGTCATCGTTGGAGCTGGTGCACAAATCGAGAGGGTGTTGATGGTGCTAAGGTAATAGAGGTGGTGATATTCCCAAAATCCTGGTGAAGGAAGTGCCTGAAGGGAAGTTAATATTAGTGAAGGCGTAATGGCCATCATGGACATTGCTAGAGATGCAAATGTCGAAAGTATTTGGTTATGGTGGTTATGGTGGTTATGTTCAGGTGGATAGACGTTGGCGCGAATATCCACTGTTAGTAATGCACATCGCAAACACGAGTGCGTGAACCGAAAGTAAATCGATATCGAGAAGGATTAGGGTATCGAAGAATAAGTTAGGTGGTAAGGTTTCCTGTGGAAAATCTTTGGCGTCAAAATTCCGAGGGGTATTCAAACCGATAAAGCTGCATGACAATGTCAAGAAACTTGGTTATATGAAGACGGAGTCATGTGGTCAGAGGACTCTCAACAGTCTTTCGCTGATGGCGAACGCTGGAAGGCTTTGTAATAGAGAGATGGTTAGGACAACAGGTGTCATGCTGGAGTCAGAGAAAATCCGGAAAAGTCCAGAAGAGGTCATGGCCAAGGATCGAAAGCCAAAGAATATGAAGGGACAAGGTCGAGATGAAAAGAGAGGTGAGGGTAAGCTTTTTTTTGGTGATTGTTTTTTGATTTCAATTTTTTTTGAGCTTTTATTTTTCTTGGAGAATACACCAATCCATGGTGGCAATACACATAGCAGTCGCCGCTGCTCATGGTAGAATCCTGAATGGACCTTTTCAGGCCTGAAATGCGTGAAGCCTCACCGCGAAATTTTGATGGTGGTAATGAGCTGCACCAAGTAAACGATCTTGAACAGGCTGAAGACACCTGAGAGATGAAGGCACCAGATAGAGGAGAGAATTTTTTTACCAACATAAGTATGATCCAGTGCGAAACCGAGCCCAAGCAGTATAAGGAGTCGATGTCGTCGAAGAGTGCAGGACTAAGAAAAAAAGCTTCATGCATGGAACCCATCGAGAACCCGATAGCCACCATGAGCGTTCCAAACTCAAGGCAGCGTGGTTCTTTCAGGTACAAGAAACCATTGTTCGTTCGTCACTGCATCCACGACGTCTGAATGATTGAGAAATGACGAGTGTTGTAGATGAGCTGGTTGGTGGTTAGGCAGGCTGGGATTTTCACTTACTTCTTTTCATCAGCTGGCTTGTCTTTAGCATCATCCACCTTAGGAGAAGCAGTGAAGGCTGGAACTCCGAATGAGTTAGTAGTTCCAAAGCGAACAGAAGAACGAGCGGCACCAAAGGCACCAAAGGTTGTCGCAGCTCCGAATTGAACTGCAGCTCCAGAACGAGTGATGACAGTCGGAAATAAGGGTGCTGCTGTGGTGCGCTCACTTGCTGAAGATGGAGTTGAAGGTGCTGGAGCAGTGACAGCAACCTGTGGCGAAAGAACGCTTGGGGATCCCCAGCCTGGATGTGCAGGCTTGAAGAAACTGGCCTTATCTGGCGCAGCAGCACTACTAGGACCAGTAAAATCGGTTTCGGTTAACTTGACCTTCTTGGCAAGGCTCGATGCGCTGACGGGACTTTCCTTTCTCTTCCTGGAAGATGAAGGAGAAGGAGAGTAAGAGGTGAGCGAGTCAGAAGGGGCAGCAGTAGTCTTTTCAACTTCTGCAGCAGGATGAGGAGGTTCCTGATGATCCTGTTGATCTTGACTCTCATAATATTCGTAGTCAGCTAGAACAGGGGAGCCGCCATACTGAGATCCATCCTCCTCGTCGTTTTCTTCATCCCCATTGCCAGGGAGGACAGGGGAAGCACCATACAGAGATCCATCCTCCTCGTCATTGTCTTCATAATTGTCATTGCCACGGAGGTCTGGGGAACCAACCTGTTGTGATCCGTCCTGGGTAGTGATAACAGGTTCCGCTGGTTCATAAGAAGCGCTATCATGGTTGTGCTCTTCTTCATCACTGGAATCGAATAGTGAGCCATTTGAAGGAGAAACGGATCTATCACGATCAAACTCGGGATGACCCTCGGCGAGAACGTGGTCGCCACAGTGGGCACAGGTATTTCCGTCGTAACCACGGTCATGACGACATTCCCACCTAGGTGGTTCCCGAAAGCCGACTAAACCGGAAGCTGAATGAGACTGTTGATCGCCTTTCATTCCACCATTGTTGTCAGGAGTTGGTGTGCGAAAATCCCGGGAGCGATTTTCCTGGGCTTGTTCCTCACGGTTATGATTATCGTGGGACATGCCTCCTTGATCTGGATCGACTGGTTCGATGCTCTTAACTACCTTACGTGCAGCGAAAAAACGCTCTGCGTCCTGATGCTCACCCTCATATTCCGCTACCTTCACTGTTGCGGCCTTAAGAAGGTTCCTGGTTCGCTTGAGTTCTTCTTGATCTGAGGTCAAGAGAGGAGCTTGTGTATTGAAAACATCGAGGGCGTTATGAAATTTTTTCACGTCTTCCATGAGCTCCCCGTTTTTCTGGGAGAGTTGCTCCTTCTCTGTCTTCAGACTGTCATACAGTTGAGAAAGATCTCGGATTTGTGCAGAAAATCGGTTTCTATCACTTCGGAGCTCATGATTTGACTCTAAAAGGCGTTCCACTCGTTCTCTCAATCTGCTATTCTCCTCCTGAGCTCTCTCTTCCATGATCTCAATAGCATTTGTCTCTTTAACCGCAGCTTCGTACTCCTTCTGGAATACAGCTTTAGCTTTATCTACATCAGCTTCACTTTCAAGTAAATCAGCATGAATTTCACGTAAATTAGCTCTCAGCTGAGCAATCTTTTGATTTTTGGCAGCAAGCTTATCACACTTGCATCCAATCTTTGGAGCACCAAGTTCCTCTTTAGCAACCCCATGATCGCTCGAAGAACAACCCTGAGTTGCAGCAGGAAGATGGGCTTCTGCCTCGTTGGCAGTCAAAGGGTCTGCAGGATCGGCAGCGGGGTGAGTTGAATGTTGCTCAAGGGCAGTCTCGTCATCAGCTTGACCAGCTGCAACAGTGACCGCAGAAATTGGAGCCTTTGCCATGGCACCATTTTCTTCGCCGTCCAAAACTGGAGCGGCGGCCGTGGTTTCGACGGACTTTGGAGAGGATGTGGGAGTTGATGCAGCAGCATCAAGACCCTCCTTGGGAGCACCACCAATAGCGCCAAATACTGGTGTGACTTCAAGACCAAGGATTACCCTCTCCACTTGAGGATAAGTTGTTGCAGCCAAATCAGGTTGACCACTTGTTGGGTGGGAACGAGAAGTATCACTCTTCTCGACCCGTGTTCTCTTCAAAGGCTCAGAAGGTTTCGCGCCAACACCTTCGTCACCACTGAGAGTCTTTGGGCTTCTCTTTCTCTTGGAAGGAGGGAGCGGCGCCAAGGCTGGAGCCGTGGCATCGGAAAGCTGCAAATATGGAGTCAGCAAGTGTCATGATTAAATTGACAGTATATGATCAAACAAGACGATGCCATGGCAATATCTTGTTGTATGGTTTGCGGGATGAAAAGGATGTGTCAAAATCAAAATGATGACATGAAGCTTCCAGAAGCAAGGAACATTCACATTGATGAAATGTGAAGTGGGGTTCAAGATAGGGGAACATGATCGGGTATCAAAGAAGATGAGATTGATGAACAGATGGAACTTACTGCATTGTTAGCACCAGCTAGAGCTTCATTTGCAGGTGCTTTCTTATTTGCGACCGGTGCGACGTCCTTGGAGGTATCTGCGGCGGAGGAGGCTCGGTTTTGATCGGCCGACGCCTTCTTGCAAGGAGATTTGGATCTTGTAATGGCAGGCATGATTCGTGAAGAATAAGGCTTGGAGGTTGGTTGTTAAAGAAGGAGGTTCTGCAACTGAAGTTGTAGTTTGAAGTAATTATTAAGTACTTTGAAAGACGAAGTGCTCTCAAGAAGTGCTTGGTGAAGTTGTTGTTATGTGGTGTTGAGTAACACGTAAAGTAATAAAAGACTTATGTGTGAATAGGGCGTATGGAGAAGCGGTATTTCTTCAAGAGAGAAGAGTTTTCTTATGGCAAAGTAAAAGAAGAGTTGTAAAAGAGTCAGAATACGCAAGGTGTGTTGTAATGTTGTACGGGCTGGATTCGTTGAATGTTTGCAAGTCGCGCGACTGTTGTCAAGTATGAATGAAGCTTTGAATGTGTTCTGGAAATTTTGGATGTAAAAAGGATGGAGGTTGAGAGAAATTATGGGAAAGAAGAGGACGACTTTGTGCGCAAGAAATTACTCGCTAATTAAACTTGATGAAAACTCTGATCGGCTGAGCCTCAGTGTCATTCACTTTTTGAGGCTTTTGATAACATAGATTCACTTCAAACAATCATTTCGCAGAGTTTTCTACGCCGATTTCCCAACAGAAATCCAGTCGGTACCGAGGTAGTTATGGAAGATTAGGTGGTCTCATGTTACTCTCATAACTTCACTTATGGCAATTGTATAATGCTTTACAATTTTGAATCCTTCAATTTGTTATTGATGGGTAGTCTGGCTCTTGTTGGTGGTGAAAGAGGAGAAGGAGCTTGATAGAAAGTAAAAGATGCGGACAATCCCGTTATGGCTTTCATCTCGGGGACAATCGAGAATTCAAGTATCTAATTCACTTATTAGATGACTCAACAAATCCTTTATTACGGGAAATTGCATCTATGTACGACGCCCGTACTATTGCCTGCCTCTTATGATATGAGCACGTTTCTCAATGTCTTGATATCAATGGTTAGTTGGGATTGAATGGCGGGATAGAATTTACTCCGCCCTCATCGCTCGTTAATACTTAGTAATAGACAGTGAATAATTCTTGTATCACTGGTAGATTCCAAGGTTTCCCAAGATATTAACTGAACCTCTTGGTACGTTGAAGTCATGAGGCTGGGACTGTGGTTCGATACAGAGGCAATGTGGCGATTAGATTTATTACATTGTGTCGTGAATTTGTTGCAAGGAGGTCTAACATTGAAGCTCTAGGTAGGAATGGAGAGGTATTCTATGGGATGTGGTTAGTAGGTATAATTAGACAGCAATAAGATAGATGAGATTATTCACGGTATGATGTAGACTTATGGATGCAAATCAAAATTTTAGACAGAATCTAATATGTAGCAAGTACTATATACAAATTCTACCATCGGTGGAATTCCAATCGCTACCGTGGACATCAACAATCATATATATGTAGAACCATACAAAAGTGACCGAAACATGTGTTGCCACCACCGTCATCATGAGCCTCGAATACACACACAGACAAAGAGAACCATCTAAAACATATCAGAGTATCCTTCAGCGCAGGATCCTACAGGTAAATTACAAACATCCACCACCATTTGTGGGCACCCGATGGATTCGGTAAACGCGTCTGAACCATAGCACTTATCAACAGTAAGAAGGAGAACGTTCGAGGAGAAGGTGCTTTAGTCGTGAATCTTAGAATTGGGAGCTGTGAGCAGCAATGTTGAGTTCTGGGACTCACCCAAAATGTCGTGAATGTATTTTGGAGTCGACGAGCATCTTAACCCTGATATCAAAGCCGGACGTGGCGATGAGATGGTCGGAAAGATGTCCACCATGTTGAGACATCGACTGTAACAGAGCAGACAGTGAGAATAATGTGATCGGAAGATCGAGTTATGAAATTTGATTGATGCTGAGTCCAAGGCGTGTAGTTGTATTGTGTGTAATGAAGTCGACGTCGAGAGATTGACCGAAACAAAGTATCAAGTAAGTGTGGTTTGGGATCAGGGACAGGATATAGAGTCTAAAGGTACTTCAAGTCTTTGTCAGGACGTCTCCGTTCAAAGCTCAAAGGCACCTAAAGATTCAACTCAAGTCAAGACGATAGATTATACCGCAGGTAACTGTGTGTTCTTTGTGATGAGTCTCTTCGTATGGTTTGTCGATATTGAGCTTTCAGCAGACGGGGACCGAAACTTTGGAATCACTCATCTGCCCATTAGAGCTGAATCCACCTTGGGAGAGCCACTCCCAAGGCTTCCTGGCTCCCTCTGGGCAGGTTGAATATTTCCTCGTAATCGACGGTTTTGCTTCGTTGCTCGGGCGGTTCGCATCATGTGTTAGACATGCTGATCTAGCGGACAATCTACTGCCTGCGGATATCTTCAAGTCAGTTACTGCGCTTTGCACAAGAAAGTCTAGGACAAGAAGTGGTAACTGACTTTGGATGTGTAAATTTACCTATGGAGATTCCTCAATTGGGCCAGGAAGAAGAGGTATGTGAGGTGAATCCCACAAACGGCGATTAGACTCATAAGTGTTGGGTGGATCCGGTGACTTGGTGGTGACTGATGGTGAGGCGTATCTGAGAGGGACGGAAGAGCCGGTTCTCTGGATTCGTCATTGTATCAGCAAAAGAAAACGAAGAGTAGCCTCTACGAGACCTTCAAGGTTGCAGTGAGAATATTTCTACCTTTAGATTTGATGACCTCGAGCCTTCGTCAGACGATTCTTCAGGTACTTCGCTCATTCTCATATCTTCCGGAATAACTTCAATGGACTCAATAACAGTATCGCAGTCCTTGACGACATTATTACGGCGATCCTCCATAACTTTCTGCAACTCGGCCGCGGTTTCGTCCGCGAGCTCCTTCCGCTTTGCTGCCAGCTCCTCATCTGTAAAAAGCGGTTTACCGGGATTAACAGATATAAATTCAGGAGACTAAGCAAAGTTAGCAGAAGCATTCATCCCTCAAGATGAGGGAAACCTCACTTTTCGACCCTCAAACAATGCATAAGAAGCCTGGTTGACGTCTATAGCTTTGAGTGTCTTGTATTTGGCTTCAAGTGCATCGTATTTCTCTTGTAATTCAGCCAGCTCCGTTTCCTGTATTGCCACAACAGTACATTGCTCTTCGAATTCAGTCTTTCCTGCTTCGTGTTCGGCTTCGAGGGTTTTACATTTCACTTGTGACTCAGTTGTAACTGTCTCAAGCTTGATTTCAAGAGTCTTGTATTTCTCTTGCAAAATATGATAGCTTTCAAGACCGCCAGAACTTCTTTCTTTCCAATATTCAGCATCTGAACGGTACTTCTCAATTGTGTCTTTTAGCTCTACCTCACGAGCAGCATCCTCGATGTAGAGTTCATCTCTGACCTCAAGCTTGATTTTTAATCTCATTATTTCTTCATCTTTCTGCTGAAGAAGTAGTTTGAGACTTTCATGATCTTGCTCCTTCAAAACGTCCTGAGAAGTTGTGGACGTGGTATTCTGGGTGACTGGGTCAACCATGTTATAATCATTAGTAGCAGGTGAAGGAGAAGAATGGCCGCGAGGGTCATTAGATAGACCAACAGAGACATGACCAGTGGAGCCTTCGACGCGCGAAGTTGTAAACAAGATTGGCTTAGATTTACCTTCGCTTTTGCGTTGGAGACGGTCGATTGAATTTTTGGAAGGAGTGATCGGGGACTCCTCGCGTCTAGTACGCTTGGTGGGTTGCTGCTCATCGTTGTTGTCGAGCTCGATGTCATGCTTGCGGGTATCTCTTGGCGATGACGAAGTGGAACCCTGTGTGCGGCGAGCATCTCCAGAAGCTGTATTGTTGGTAGTGAAATCCATGTTGGCAATTTGCAGAATGATCTGTGAAACAAATGTGTGACTTCAAGAATTTACTAGTAAGTAGAGGAAATTTGAAAGGTCTGTTTCAAAGAGTTATTGAAATTTGGATGTTTTGTGGATGTAAATATTGGTCTTTGAGATCTCAAATTTGTTACTTTGTAATTGTTGCAGGTCCAGATTCTGAAGAGTGCGAGATTATATCAAATCATGAATTTGGAAGCTGCCGTGTCAATTTTAGTGGAGCCAAAAATATGCGATTTGAACGCGTAAAATTAAGGACGATTAGCGAAGTCTCATTTTATTAATTACAATGTAAGTGAATTTTCGAGATTCAACCAAATACTTTCATGACGTTGTCTGCATTTTTCAAGCCACTACCAATTATGGTCAAGAAATAAGAGCTAAGAACTCCAGCTGCTCCACTATACATGAATATTCTCAAAACTCTCTCATGGCTACAAGTTGCTGCTTCTAGAGAACCGCGGAAAACAATGAGTCTAATTGATACCACGGGAACCTTGAAAGGGTCTAGTATGAAATCATCCTCTCTAAATTCACTTCTCAAGTGACTGCAAGGCGGAAGTATGGCGCCGAGCGTATAATTTTAGAATGACTGAATGCTTTCAAGTGCCGCTTTCATATAGAGACATCGCTGAGTGATATGAGATCTTGATAGGAACTCAAATAAACGGCCAATTGGTGACTGAACAGGTGAGTAGATGCAATCCAAATACACAAGAGTCAAAACATGTGCAAGTATGCTGTAAATTCTCATGGCCCTGATAAAATAATATGCAAATTTCGTGAAGGGAAGAATAATTTTGATTCACTATGTACTTATCAACTCCATCCTACTTTCCACTTACACCTTTTTGTCATTTCACAACCACCTGCAGCTATCACTTCTTGGTAACAATTATGCAGAATATTAATCCCTTCTTTCAAGAAACATGATCTCAACTTAAGACAAGCAGAAGGTATTTGAAGAACAATAGTAAGAAAAAGCAAATTGATTTCCTTGTGAGAATATCCTATACCCAATTGACATAATTCTGCAAGCATCAATGAACGATAAGATGAATGTAGTGCACAGAATCTAGCTTCCTCTACTTTGAAGGATCCATAATTCGGAACTCGCCCCTGGGAAATAGAATAGGAGGAGTAAGATCGCTTATGGTGGTCGTCAATATTGTCATTCATGTGGTTTTTTGAATATAGTCAGCGAAATTCAGAGCTGGGCAAAAGTGATTTCAAATTAGATCATGCTACTTCCACAAACAGGAGAATTCGACCGTGATGATACTTTCATATCTGCAGCAAACCCAGTGAAAGATGCCATACATACCCTCAATAAACAATATCAGTACCTCATTCTAATAATGCATTTGAATGAAGCTTTTAGTACTGATTTCTCATGGATAATGATTCTACCTAATCTACCCCAAGAATGGTAATCCTGATACGCACAACTTCTTTCATTCATTTCTTCCGTAATAGCAACTCGATAAAATGCCAGTAGCATTCAAACAATCGCCTCACATTGCACGAGACATCCAATTGGCGGTCATAAGAGACAAGCACAATTTCCAAGCGCAACAACCCTGGTCCATGCTGCTCTCATCTCCATCATTACCACCACAGAAAGGACTCTTGATGAGTACTTTCGAACCATTGGCATCCGTCGATCCTCGGCTTCTGAGTGTCTCATCTTGTTCTATTTTGTCTGAAGTGTCTTCCATATATAGAGGCTCCCAGATAGGCATGTGTGAGCGACGTTCTTGACTGCCAACTGAATCTAGACGGGGCATATGCATGGTGTTGAAAGGTGTAAGATTCGCTTGCCGCTCAGAATTATGCGAAATAAAAGGCGAATCACGGGCCCATGGCTTAGGATCTCGTCGAGGACCTTGTCTTGTTTCTTGATGTGCAGATATGGTAGTTTCATCGTCAGAGGATAGGGAGTTGGAGCGATGGCCTTGAAGGATCATCATCGCCAATGGCTTATTGAGTCGACTTAATAGTGCGATTCAAATAGCTACAAGCAATTGGGAATATCGATGTATCGTGAAGTGGTCAATAAAAAGTGGTTTGGAGTACTTGATACGTTAGACCATGAAGCAAAATGTGAAGGCCACGGGAAAAGTGATTAACCTTATCGACAAATATTCATACCGGTTTAATAAGTGTATCTTGCAAGCGTTTGAACGAATTATAAATTATTCATGTTACCAGATATGAGGGATACCTTCAAACTTGGGACAAGAAGTCAAGTGAAGTATTAGCCAAAACTACTAACTTTCGGTAAGTGCTATGGGCGTCCATAACTACTTTGGAAGGTGCTCTCTGGATAAGACCTGCCAGATCTTATCATCACTATCTTTTAACCTTTGTTATAAGCAGATCTTCTACTACAGATTGAGGAAGGTCGAGTCTTCCGCAATTTAAACATCAAATCCTTGACATTGAAGCACGGACATGACTAATTTGATCTCCACCCACCCATTTGACTTCACACATCTCCACCCACAAAACACAAGTAATATATACTCAAAATTCTGTCCCATAAACATGAAATAAAGTAAACATTCGTCTCCTCAATAGCTTCTATAGTCCAATGGTTAGGATTCCACCCTTCCAAGGTGGAGGTCGGCGTTCGATTCGCCGTGGTTGCATCTGCTTTTTGGCTTTTCTTTTTAAAAATTTCCATACATTCAATCACAGGCCAAATGTGGCTTACCCTCTTCTCCATGTTTGCCAGAAATACTATGTTTTGTGTGTTTTGGTTTTGTAAATACATAGATTCTCGATTCATGAATTGTTTTGTTGATCCGTGGCTTCGTTTTCTCGCTTGATCGCAAAGGGTGGGGTGACGAAATAGGGGATGCATCTACGTCCACGGGTGTGGAGTGGCTATTCTAGTGTGGGGACAATTCATACCACCTCTTTACATAGCGATACAATTCGAAGATTCAGCTGTACACGAATTCGGTAACAACTAATAGATTCTTATTTCCCCGGGACGTGTTCCCTGAAGGTTTTCTAAAAAAAATTGACTGCTTTTGAAAACTCTCGGCACCGCCTGCTGCGGTACCATCGAAGCGTTTGGCATTGGTAGCTTATTCGTCTAGTCGTTGTTTACATGGTATATTAAACTGACCTTAGGTTCCACATATCGCCGTCCTTCGTTTTTTTTGAATTCTGACGTTCCCGATTCTGGTATTGCTAGTCTCGGCATCGGAATATCTTATCCTTTGTTAAAACAACATGATGAACTACACGCATGAACTACGATTGAGTCTTCAATACTAATTAATCGTATTTAGAACTCCCTTTTGTACTGGAGGCAACTAGTTGTGGAGTCCTTTATCTATTATTCCGATGGTTGTAAGATTATGTTCTACCTTTTTAGAAGCTGGTTTGAGAGATGTGTCGCTCCAGGCGAGCTCTAAAATGCTTAGTATTCCAAGGAAATTGATAACATTGGATTCAGAATGTCCTATTATTCCGTGCAGACCAATACCCTTTTTTAAGAAGCGTTACACTCCGAAATTTAAGCTCTTCGTTTCAGTCGGTCATCAATAAAAGAGAAAGTGCTAGTTTTCGGACATGGAGATTTTGATTACTGAGTGATCCTTACAGATAAGATAGTCTGCGGCAAACTACTGTTTGTATGAGAGCTAGATATTCATTAAGCACCGCTGAATTCCGAGACCCATCTCTAAGTTATGATTACTTGGGTATGCTTTAGGCCACATCTCGTATCCAAGCATCCGGCATTCATGTCTGAAGATTCACACAATTCTCGCTCAATATCATTTCCCAACTTGCCTTTTCGTGGCGTGGTTCGTTGACTAGGTATCGCACGGTCTTTCTCAAAACAGCTCAAAAGGAGTAATTCACTTTCTGCTCACCACTTCAAATCTGACTTGGAGTTTATCTCGCGAGCCTTGGCGAATTAGTCTTTGGCTCCTCGGGGTCCTTATAGACTCGCACTAAACCTTCTCCGAAACTTTTCCCTCTTCAATCACAACATCTCTCTCATCCATCATTCGGAACAAAAAACGGTCAAATTCTCAATATTGATCAATTTGATCCCAAAACCTCACTCTTTTCATTGTAAGGTCTTCTCGTTCGTTGAATCATCATTTGAACTCTTCGAAATGTCTCGTCTCAACAGTCTCACTATTTTTGTAATCTCTATCTTCTCGCTCCTTGCTCCTGTCATGGGAAATAGCTTGCAATTCCTGTCTCAAGACAACATCGAACGCACCATCTTCTTCACCCCAAATACCGGTTCTGCTGAAGTTCCCAGCTTCTTTGTTCCGGCGATCTCTGTGGACGGAATGTCAGCTGTTCAATTTCCTCAAGGATAAATGTACAACCTCGTAAGATATCAAGTCTTCAAATTACTAATGAAAACTGAACGTAGCTGGAGCGGCTCCTTTAAAGCTGTTCTCTCAGGAGAAAACCCAGATTTCCCCAAAATCACTGGTGGAATCACATTTCAGGGCTGGCAAGGAGAAACCTATTATGCTGTTTCTGCAGTTCAAAATAGTTGCGATAACTCAGGCATTCGAGCTCTAGCGCCCAAAGCTCACGGCCTTACATCTGGTTGCATTCAAGCACCGTTTCCCTGCACTGAGTCGTACTCGAGACCTGGTGATATTCAGGTCAAGAGCTCCCCGGATGTAGATTTTATGTGTGTCTTGGGTGAATTATAGGTGTTGTCAGAGTAAGTCTTTTGGTTCTTCAAATACAAATTTCTTATTGTTCTGTTTAAGTTCTGTTATGGCCGAATATTACCAAGCTAATAGTGAGATCTGTAGTTGATTGGAGGCAATCATAGTATCAAAGGATTTCCGGGAGACGGTAAACACATCTGGAATTGTGGTAGCATGGACGACATGAATCTGGCGGGAACAGGAATTCATCGGCAATCAAAAGTGGCAAAAGTTGCATCATAGGGCTGGCTCCGATAATTTAACTCTTATTTCAATCTTTCAATATCATTGCATATTCAGAGACCAAGCATTTTCATGATAACAACAGGTACAGACATGTGTGCTTGTTTAATGCTTTTGCTTTGACCCATTTGCCTGTTTAATACCTACTCGCAAAGAATCTTTGAGTGAAAGAGCTCATTAACAACAAGACTAAAGTATCATAAGCTCCACGTAAATTTTTTTATCGGGATGGTAGTGTCTTGATCGCATAAATCTCTATAAATGTACATATTTTGATTTGTTCCTACGCTGCATTCCCTGCCTCGGCTTTAATGTTGCACTAAGATATAGCTTCGTCCCTTCAATAGCTATTCGTAGTTTCGTAACAGAAGAGATGGAGTCTTATTTATATGCCATTCTTCCTTCAAGATTGTAGAAGCTTTTGTCTCGATTTTGTAGGTGGTCCTCCTGAAACCTCATGTTGAGTGATCTTTTAATTAGCTTTCTCTTATTATTTTTGATTGATTCATAGAACGATACGGGGATTAAAAGCCAATTAAACGCGAGTCTTTTTGAAGCATTGTAAATAGCAAGCATATGAGGATTTGGTTCGTATGGACCTTGTCACATTTGGCTGGCTGTCGAATACAGAGATTGTTAGGGAGTGATGGGTGGAACCTTGATGTAGCTCGAGAATGATCCAAGTGAACACTCACAAAGACCAAAACACAGTTCGATTATTACATTGACTCTTCACGTAAATTTACTCAGTATGTTTCAAACAGCAATGTACACCTTGGTAGGTTTATGCCACTTAAATCTTGATCGACAGTCATCCACGTGAAGATTGAGAAATTGATCCTGACTTTATGATTCACTCTATAAGATAAACCACGTTGTGGCAATACTGAATCCTCTTTGTATATCAAAGAAATACTTTCTTCGACTAGGCCAATATATACCGTAGTTTAAACCTCTTCAAAAGATAACAGAGACTGTTGAAGCTGGTAGTTTACCTTATGATACGGTGATTGCGACTTTCCTACATCTAGTCAGAATAGTCTCAAAGTTATCCTCGATTAAGTTTGATCTCAGGTTGTTACAAAGTTGATCTTATATGAAGATTTCAAGCCATGGAGTCTCAAGAATCCACACCCACCAGCCCTTCTTTCTATCATCCTGGCCAGGAAAAGGAAATGTTATACTCTATTGAATCACTGGAGAGACTCAACTCACCAGAGTCACACCTAACAACAAAAGAATGTTGTGTCATTCAAAATACCCCCAAAGCGCTCACTGTAGCTATCTCAGGATGCACCTCATCAGGCAAAACAACGCTAGCATTACTACTTTCAGAAATTTTCTCTTCTCCAACCACAAAACACTCGACAGGCAATAAATCTCCACATACATCGAAGGAAAATAATCTAGGCGACGCAAAAGCTACACATCCCTTTACAACCATAATCCATCAGGACGCTTTCTTCATTTCGAAAGCTGACTGTCCATTGGTCCAGTTCAACAGCGCTCCTAATGACGAAAACTTTATAAGAGAAAGTCTTGCTCAAAAAAATGAGAATCCAGTCTATTTCTACGCCCGAACTGGCACGAGTGGGGAAGAAAATGTGCAGATCACCGGACCAAATACTGATTGTATGGAAGCGGTCAACCTTGGCAATCTACTTCGAATTGTTCAAGCTGCACAGGCCAATAATGCTGAATCAGAGTTGTGTTTTCAATACAAAGATGACGCAGACAAGAAGGAACTGATCGAGCAATATTCCGGTGTCATCGAAAGCATGCGCAGAAGGGTTGGAGAGTGCTTAGCCGTTGGAACAGGTCATCATATGAGAAATGATACTGTTGCGGACTATAACTATGGATGGGTGTTTGTTGAGGGATTTCTATTATTCAGCAAAGCTTTGCCTTCTGACGACAAAAGCTCATGGCTGGATACATCTCCAGAGGTCGAAGACCGTTGTACAGAGCGATCAGAAAATGTACGACAAGAATTCAAGGAAGAAGCTGCGTTGAAGAAGAGTAAAGTTATGAGAGCGAATGAAGAGAAAGTTGTGGCAAAGGCAGCTTTGATGCAAGAATTTGATATCAAACTATTCTTGCCTACTAGCAAGGAGGTCGCTAAAGAGAGGAGACTGAGCAGGTTCCCATACATCGACTTTCCAGCTGGTGGAAGATTTCCTGGACAGATGTGGAAGTCAGAAGGATACTTCGAAGAAGTTGTTTGGAAGGGCTATGAAGATTCATTCGATTGGCTGTTAAGAGAGACCGGAAAGGAGAATGTCGACGGCGTGTTTGTTAGAACCACTGTCGATGACACAGTTGAGAATACTGTTTACTGGGCAGTTGATATTATTCTCCAATTTTTGAAAGCAGGCAACGAGATGGTGTCGAAGGACAATGCTCGAGGATTTGAGATCACAGGTACTTATCTCGGACCGGAGGGGGGTTTCTGAAGCCTCGTAAAATAGTGAGGATCGCCCTCCTGGCATCTAGGCAGGAAGGGGAGTTGTGTTGGTATTTGGTATATAAGATAAACAAGATTCCTCTGATACCAGCGGTATCTCATAGATATTAATAACAATCAAAAGTCGTAAAAGCGTTCGTTCCAAGCTCGCTATTGCACAGTGTTGAAGTTATGTATGGTTGCTGTTGGAAAAAATGGCAGCCTTGCGCAAAAGGCTACAATTTCTGGTATCCAAACCTCAACGACGTCGCAACCTACATTCCCTCATTTCTTTACAACTAGCAACCATGTCACACCTTAATAATCCTCTTGCAACAGCTCAACAATTATACCAAAATACCTCAAACAACAGACTTCCATCTGAACTTCAAGACAGCGTCCGGTTTTATGCCGCACGACTTACACAAGCCGCAGGCATTCTGCTTGGCCTTCCCCAAGATATCACAGCTCAAGCAAATGTTCTTCTCTACAGATATTGGCTCGTGGATGACTTGATGCAATATGAATATAGCGTACGTGATAAATTGGAAGTCATCCATTGATTTGTTGGAATAACATGCTCTCAGGATGTCTCAGCAGCTACCCTCTACCTAACTGCTAAAGTATCCGCGTCTCCTCGATCCTTTCGTAGCATAACGAATGTATATGCTTATCTCCTCTCTCAATCCGCAAGTCTCACAAATTCTTGCGTGCCCGAAAATATTCCCTCGTCGTACTATCTTTCCGAATCTGCGTACATAACCTACCGTACAAGACTCCTCAACATTGAAGGCCAAGTCTTGAATGCTCTGGGTTTCAACACACACGTCGCTCTACCCCACCCTCTCGCAATTACGTATCTCCAAACTCTCGATATATTTTCACCGGCACATAAAAATGGCAGTGGCAAAGCGGTCGCGAAGAAGACAATACACTATATAAACACAGCGCTGCTCAGCCCGCAGATGCTATATTTGACACATCAGCCATGCGCATTAGCAGTGGCGGCAATATACCTAGCGGCAAAGGAAGAGGGGATCAAAATGCCAGAAGATGAATGGTGGGAGGTGTTTGATGTTGAGAGGGAGGAGTTAGGGTTCTTGGTAGTTGGGATGAGGAGTTTAGAGGGCGTGGCACGGAGGGGGAAAGAAATATTTGGGGAGAAGATGATGATCGCTAAAGATGATATTATGGAAGAACTGGGGAAACGGGGGCTGGGACCAAGCAATGGGAAGAGTAATGGCCATAGCAAGAAGATCGACGAAGAGGATGAAATGATGAAATTGATGGATGAGAGGATGGAAGATTCATAGACCTTCCAAAACGCGGAAGAATTGGATCTCAAGATGAAAATTGGCCATTTCATCGTGTGAAGGTCAACAAACCGCCCCCGAACTTATGATCTTTACAATCATATGAATGTACATTTGTCGATCATGCGGGGATGCAATATATAACCTTGACGAAAGCTATGTATGCTTTCCAGCTACCAACGCAGAAACCAGCCAGAACAGCCAAGACGAAGAAATCATCTCAAACTTTACAATATCGCTGGCTAAAAACAAAATCATAGGGATAAGAGCCAAAGACCAGCAACAAGCATACTGGTCAGGAACACTACTGCATATTGAATTCAAAAACTACTGTCAACTTATCAACCAATATGATCGATTTCTATCGCCTTCATTATCCCAGCCCCTTTCCCTATATTATTGGCTTGATTGACTTGTGCAAGTGTAGATTGTTCCACATTTAACCTCTCATCCGAATCGTCCACTCTCGCTTGTGTTCGCAATATAGAATCATCAACGTTGCGCTTTGGTTTTGATATTCGTTCCAGACGGTAATAACTACTGGTTTCCGTGGAATCGTTCGGGCTTGGAGATTTGAAGAACGTCATTTTAATTGGGGATGGGAGAAATGGTAAACAGCCGCAGATGATGCCAATGTTCACCTCAGCAATACTATGTATGTATGTAAGTCAATACTCTAAAATAATTTAAAAGGAGTTTCACTTGCCTCCAGAGCAGTATAGGTACTAGACTATAAGTCTTGTCCAGAGTACCGCCAAGATGTAGCGTTTCATAAAGACGCAGGACACTTGCGGTACAGGCTCTGTTGAAAGTTATTAGACTGCATTTCTATTTGCGGAAGATACATACAAAATGCCCGCTCCAAACACGATCGAGACCCCAATCTTCCGCATTGTGCGAGTTTTCAATCCCCAAATCAATGGTATTGGTAGGAACAAAATCGTAAAATCACTGACAATAATCATAGCACAATCCGCAAGGAATATCGAATTCTCGTTAAGACAAGTGCCTTTTCTAGCTAGAGGATCCCAGAAATGGGCGACCGGCCAGCATATGAATATCTTTGCTGCTGTAGCAGGAACATAGTATAGTGCCATCAAGCCGATGAGCGCTCGTATCGCCCGTAATATCTTGTTGCTGACGCCAAAGATGCGAGACAAGAGAAGTAGAATTGCGACCTTGGCCGCAAAGACCTGCGGCCCGTATAACATCTGCGTTACATAAACTAACTTTGCATGCGATGTCAATACAGTTTTACCTCGTGCATTTCTTCAACTCACCTTTCCAAACATTTTGATATCTGTAGCTGGGACATCCCATTGATGGACCCCGGCGCCATACTGGTTTACTATCGTGCATTAGAGTTGTTTATGTATGTATCTTCCTCTCGAGAACTTGCAGGATATTGCCATTCCAGAATATACAAGGGTGCCAACCTGCATGCCCAATTAGCCCTTTTAAAGCTTCAGCAAATGTTTCGCTGAGACAACTTACCCAAGCCACTATGCAAGCATCTTCTCAAATCAGTAAGTTTCTCGACATTCAAGATTCTAAAGCTTACAGTCATCTCCCGTTGTTTTTCAATGTATAAAGACTCTCGTATACAAGTACGAATACGGTGACAACCGGTACACAGACTGCCTGACAAAGAACATTACATTTAGCAATGCTGGGTGGGTTGACACAATTTGGAGTCACTCCAGATGGTGGAGGAAGAGCACCTTCAATCGCTTGGCGCCCAAAGAGATTCATATTGGTGTAGTATAATGTATTTGATCGTAGAAGAATCTAGCGCGAAGTGTGGGTTACATCAGGATCATTGTTTTCTGTCCGCGGACTAAAGTCATCACTTTGAACAAGAGAGAATACCGATGATTAGGGCACTGCCCCTCATTAGGGTGAAAGTTACCAAAGGACTCTCCATGCGAGATCATTTCAAATATTACAAAGGTAAGCAGCTGGGTACAAGTGCGTACATCGCCTTTGAGCCATTCGCAGTTGTAAAACAACAGGATTTACAAAACAATGACTGGTACGATGAGCTGCAATATCATGGCAGCCAATCAAGAAACTGCAAGAATTAACATGCGAGGGTTTGATACCGATCCTTTGGGTCCAATTTCAAAATGTTTGCTAACATCATATTGGGTGTTTCGCCTGTTTTAATTTGAAGGTGGAGAACGTGTATGGAAATTCAGGAAACCAGGAATTGTCGTCAATGGGTTTTACGAAAACACGGGAAGGGCGTAAGTTGCTTATCTCAACCGTTCATGACTCTCTGTCGAGAGTGAAGAAAAATGTGCAAATATGGCCGGCTAAGTACACGCACATGAGCAGATGTCCGGTTGAGGGGGGTTGAGATTCAAAATAGTTGGCAACATCGAAGTGGTAGATGCCATGCGGCACAGCCCTAAAAGTAATGGACAATACATGCATGGATGTGATTCTTGCCGGAAGACTACTCCGCACCCCCAAGTCCCTGCGAGTGGGGAATCTTCAGGATCAATGAAGTCCGATAGTGATCGGGTCACTTAAAAGTGGTATAAGCTTTATGGAGTATAGCTGGGTAATGTGGTTTCAAGGAAGAGGGGAAGTTTCGCTCCTTCTGTATCTGTCAAAGTGGCCACATCTTATAATGGAGATGTAGCTCTATTCTATCAAATTGATCCATATCAGTTCTATTTCTATATTGCAAAGATGTATTCCAGGGTACAGATAATAATTCACGGATAACACAATCTAACAATATGCAACAGAGGATAAGAATATACCACGGGCCAAGACCGCGATTCTGCATTAAATTATGTTCCCTTCATCTTACCTTCTGTGCTTGCCGGGCCCTTATTGTTAGGTCAGTTTCAATCACTTCATTACATCGAAATGAGCCCGTAAATTCCAACCGTTGGAGACCCCCCTTGTAATGCTGTGGAACCAATCAATATCAAGCATTCGCAATATTCGTAAAGGATCTTTCGTCTTCAATGCGTTCACTCTCTGAAGCCCCTGACCAAATTCCATGCACGTCCGGATTCTTTTTCGTGTAACCGTAGCTTTCTTAAGAAGGCCCATCAGGAAAAGCCAGGATTTATACTAAATAGCGTGCAATTTCCGATCATCCTCTGGTAGGATGGAAGCTTCCTCTCGCTGACAAAGTCAAGCATCACATAATTAAACAAGCCTACCTACAATCGCTTCCAGATTCATACAACAAAACTAGCTAGGACATGAAAAGACAGTCATCGATCGGAGATCAGTCTCAGAAATAGCATAACCGCAGGGCTCCATAGCTGTAAGCTAATTTTCCAAGACGCGTTACTCGAGATCCGCAACCAAAAGCAAAGGAAGTATTAGTTGATAAGATAGCGCAATAAAAAAGTGTAGTTTTGCAGTGTGGAAGCCTCCAACCTCTTTGACTCAACCAGAACAGACAAAATTTCATTGGAAAGCCCCCATTAAAGTCTATTACTCTGATCATCAGCATACCTTCCGATATCGCGATGGGTGAGAACATAGTTCAGGAGGATTATATGTTCAGTCGTGGATTTCGAGATTCGGCACGGTAGCTATTCCCTAGATCTATTCGAAGGTAGTTGCAGGCTTTTCGCCGATTTGGATAGACTCCATATTCAACATCTGCTGTGGAACATACGCTTGGGGTGGCTGGCTACTTCATCCATCAATTCTCGTGCCGAAGGCTCCCCAAAAAGAGGATATGTTCTCCATTGCTGATGTAGGAATTGGCAGTGCATAAGTGTTTCGTCAACAAGTCAATTGGATACCAAAACTAAACTGAACTTTATCAATGCAGAGATTGGCTGCTGGAATTATCACAGACCGGCTCTCCCAATAGGCAACTCCATGGTTTCGACATATCCCGCGAGCTTTTTCCAGCAAAAGAATATCTTCCCTCGAACATGAAGCTTGAAATTCTTGATGCTTTCGGAACCTTACCAGAGCACTTGAAGGGAAAATTCGATGTTGTTCATATTAGGGCTTTCACAATTGTCGTAAAAGAGGGCCATCCTGGAGTTTTGCTAGACAATCTTATTGCTATGCTGAGGAATTACATCATATCATACTTTGATAAGATGGATGAGAAGATTAAAAGCTAATCCATGGATGAAACTTCAGAGCCAGGAGGATATCTTCAATGTGATGAGATGGACTCTGCATCTTCCAGTGCCCATTCCCCCAACGAATTCACACCCAAAGTGGATATGGAACTAGTTATAGACAGGTTTCAAGACATGTGCAAGAAGAGTGATCTAGATTTTGGGTGAGTTGCTGATCCTATTAACCCCCACGTTAGACAGAGAAATGACTAACCAACCCCCTTCTCATTATCAGATAGGTCTCCAACCTGGCAGAGATATGTAATCAACAAGGTCTAAAAGTCGTCGACAGTTTTCGCCTCCCTTGTAACGATATTTTGAGACAAATTTCAACAGATAATTTTTTATTGGGACTTGAAGATTTAGGATATGTCGTGTCGGAGAGAGCACTAGGGGAAAGAGCATCGTATAGACTGGCGTTTAATAAAGCTGTGTTGGAGACAAGAAAAGGGGTCAGCATTTCTATGGATATGGTTGTTGTTGTGTGTCAATTGGAGAAGTGATTGCAAAAGAACCCGGTACTAAATGTCTTATAATCACGAACTGCAATATTTGATAAGTTATTCAGATCAAGTCGCGGAGAGAAATCTATTTGATTACAATTTTTCCAACCTTTTTTCTCAAGACTTGAACTTAATATGAAGAATCAATCCAAGAAGCCCAATTACTTCCCCACAATGTGGTCTTGCTGACTGTTCCAGTAGCAGCCGTTTCCTAGATCAATAGTAAGTATGTTTTCTCTAATCCATTCACCTATGTATTCTACTCACATAAACCCTCGCAGATGTGCTTGAGCCAGCTCCGGTATTGGCATATTCCATAAATATTCTAACTCTTGTCAACACTTTTCCATCAAACAAAAACAGGGAGTGAAACGTACGGTGTAGCATCAGCGGCAAGTGTAGTCCACCCCGCGGCATTAACAACGTCTGTCAATACAGAGTTCTGGAAGATCACACGAGCAAGTGCTCGCCATGGTCGGCCGAGATAAACCTTTCCTTTCAGACTGAATCCGTCTGCTTGGGTGATCTACAAAAGTTTAGACATTTGTTCGAGGATTGGGGTGGGGTATCTTACAGTGCTGCTGTCAATAATATACCAAGCAGTATCAGTGGCAAGTGTCCTGGAGTTTGCGGTGATTGCACCACCTCCGTTCGAGGCAATTGTACCTGGAAATGGTTTAGAACATTTTTCTGGCATCTATCTGGTTGTCGCATTGTCCGAAATAACATACATTCACCAAACCAAGCAGCAGCATTTCCAAATATATAATCCACGGCCCCTTTTATGGTCAGCGATTTCCCTTCGTATTTTTTCAGTTATTCAAAAACCTACCTTCAATATAACAATTTGAGTAATATTGCTTGCCAGCTTTGGCATACAAAGTATCTTGGTAGCCCGTAAATGAGCATCCGTAATATCCTTGCTGGTCTCCATTGGCAGTTACAGCAACGGCCTAGAAAAAGTCATATTAGTCAGTCAATTTCTCACTGCTACAAAATTTAGCTTGAGAAAATAGCGAACCTGAACTCCTGCTCCATAGGTATTTGCAAAGTTGACATTATAGGCCTTGAAATTGGCGCTTCTAATATTTGCTGTAGAGCTAGCATCGAGACCAATAGTTGTGGAATTAATGCCATGCGTAATTGTTACTGTGTTGCTTTTGTATGTTCCAGTGCTGGCACAAGTTAGTTGCTTGTCCCCCAAAATTGTCAAAGGGCTTCTACTTTGTGGTATATCCATAGACAGTGAGGTTTCCTCCGTAGCTGATCGTCAACTGCTCGTTGTATGTTCCACTGTATATGAAAATGCATGCCACTGCAGTCGACGACCCAAGCGCAGTTAATGCAGCACCAACTGTGCTATATTCGCCGGAAAGAGTACCGCTCCCTCTCACTGTTAGGCATCCAGACGGTGGGCTAGTTCGGCCGGCTCTTTTGTGCAGTACTGCCGATGCATTTATGGAACCAACAAATAAGAGAATGGCAAGTAAGAAACTAGGAATGTATTTGGAAGCTGCCATGGTTTCAAAGATAGAATTCAACAGCAAACGGTGAAGTTGATTGATGTCAATTGAGGAGCGTGTTCTAAATTCTAGAGTAACTGTATTTATACATAATCTAGTTTTCATAGATCTAGCCAAGGAATGAAGCTCGTTCAATTCCTCACCCGCACCAATTGAGATTTCGAATCTACCTCGCTGATTCCCTAAGGCAAAATACTGTAAATGGATACATCTGCTGGTATTCGCAGGGAATGGTACGGAAACAACATATACGAGCTTATTTTGCGGGGAATCAATCCCCCATTTTTCCGTTTGCGTGGTAACGGAACATTTCAAAAATCCACACTTTGGTACTTCATTTAAATCTGAAGGTAAGAACATGTCGCTCTCGGTATATTAAGGGGGCGATAGTGACCACGCACATGCCACATCACGATCCTGTATTCAGGCTCAATCCATGACCATGCAATTCACGCAACGTTTTCGCGGATCGTGCGGAGGTCAAAAGCATTTTTAAACCTCCGTATCGCAGGAACGTAATGATGGGGTATGAAACAGATGGATTTAAACGCCTCGAAACAAACTTATGGGGCTGATCCTTTCCTACATTGTAACGGGAATACGATGTCTATACGTGGAAATACTCCGGGAGTGGACAATACCTTTAAGTTCCTTCCTCCTTCGAGAAGGTCGTTTTGTAATCATTAAGCAAATGATACACATAGATTGGTTCATTTCAGTGAACAAAAAGAGCCGTTGAGCCATCCAAGACAGCCAACCATGAATATAAACTTGTGCTCTTTGAACTTGTTGTTCGATCTCTACTACTACATCTGCAATCATGCATCACAAATTTGAATTTTTGGCTTTAGCAACATCGCTCTTCTCTTCAGCCTATGCATCACCAACTGCAGTGAGAAACGAAGCGAACGGTGTCAGTCTTGCCAAACGTGCGACTTGCACACCTGCTTCTGCTGGAAATTCCGGAACCGATGACGTTCCAGCCATTGCTGCCGCCATCTCATCATGTGGAAGCGGCGGAGTCATTCAGATCCCGGCCGGCGTACAGTATGCAATAAATAGTGTTGTTGACTTCACGGGATGTACTGGATGCACCCTGAATATCGAAGGTACACTCAAAGTCTCGGACGATTTAGACTTTTGGGATGGGAAACGCGCTATATTCTATATGGATGGCATCAACAAAGCAACTATCCAATCTGTCACTGGAACGGGTGTGATAGATGGAAATGGGCAATCAGCATACGATTATTTCGCCATCAACTCTTCATACGCTCGCCCAACATTGCACTATATAACCGGGGCATCTTCCAACATCGCCATCAAGAATCTCAAGGTCGAGAATCCACCCAACGTTTTCTTCAGTGTTACTGGAGGTTCGAAAAACGTCGCCTATTCTGACTTGACAATGACAGCAGCTTCAAAATCGACAACGGCTCCAAAAAACACAGACGGATTCGATGTTGGTGACTCCACATTTGTTACATTAAACAACATCAAAGTTACAAATCAAGATGATTGTGTAGCTTTCAAGCCCGGAGCAAACTACACAACTGTGGACACTATTACTTGTACTGGATCACATGGACTCTCTGTTGGTTCTCTTGGAAACAAAGCAGGCACAACCGATTCAGTAACAAACATATACGTCACTGGGGCAACGATGGTCAATTCTACCAAAGCCGTTGGCATCAAACTGTATCCTGGGGGGAGCTCACACGGATCAGCCATCGTCAGTAACGTAACCTTCAATGATGTTACAGTAAAAAATAGCGATTGGGCGGCTCAGATCCAAAGTTGCTACAACGAAGATGCAACTTATTGTGCCAGCAGTCCCAGCACAGCCTCAGTCACAGACGTGTATTTCACAAATTTCAAAGGAATGACAAGCTCAAAATATTCTCCAGATGTAGCGAATCTGAATTGTCCAGCAGGCGGAACATGTAACATCTATTTCTCCTCTTGGTCGGTTGCTCCAGCATCTGGTTCTGCCACTTTTCTGTGCGCCAATGTTGATAAATCAACGGGCCTTGCCTGTACTTCCGGTGCGTCGGGATAAGTGATAGTTCGTGTTTTTGGGTGTTGACAATTTGTTGTACATATTTTGACAGGAATTCATGTCATGGATTATTTTCTTGCTGCTGAATACAGCTTTTCGGTACTGATCCCAGGTAGGAACAATCATTTCTTTGAGGCCATACTTAGCTTATATATATATATATATTCTTCATCCTGGACCTATAATTGTACGTTGAGTATGCTTGTGAGTGAGCCGCGTATTGAGAACTATAATTAATGGATGAGATATAGATTCTGTTCTGCTGCAAAAGATCGAAATCGGTGAACTCTAAGACCCGAGAGGTCCAGGCTAAATCAGAGTAGATCACATCCACCGTCCAACGCCTAACATGGAACTATCCTGACTGAAAGGCAAAACCGTGCCCAAATCCGAACCTACACAGCAGCATTGCCATCATCCTATTCTATGCATCGTGAAAACATACGATTCCAAACACCTGAGCTGCAGCCTTGGCGGACGCCAACCTGATACGTAATTCCACCCTCGAAGTAGCTCCTCAAGACCTGAAAAGAAACTTGCGTAATTCAACTCAATACCATCTGACCTATCTCTCGGTACTTCTGCCAACATCTCTTCCCTTATACTCATCTGTATAATAGTTTTGATATCATCGATTCTTGTCAGTACTGCAATTTTTCCCTAGTAACTTCCTCCTTGAAGCCTCAATGCTTAAGAGGAGCCTACAAGTTCGGACCATGATGAAAATCTTGAGGTAAAGCATACTAACCCGATGGGACTACCTCGAGAGTGAAGTGTGCCCTGATACTTTGAGGTGGGCGATGGTGTAGATCGGTTATCAAAGTCGAGGGTGCGTATAAAGTTACTAAAGAGAGACGCGAAATCCTTAGTCGTTTTCATCAATTCCCTATTTTTAACATCACATTAGCTCATTGACATCAAGCAGCCTCATGCTATATCGTAATTGTTTCCTGGTCCAAGGCTATATTTACCGGCCCTGGGGTCATCTTAGTTCCTATTTTCTCATTCCGCTTGCGATACTTCTCTGTAGTTTCGTCGAGCTGCGTTAGAATTCTGAATTTTGATGGTTCTTTGTGGGCAGATTTCTGGTAACCAGGAACGAAGCGAATCGCCTACTTAACAAAATCTAAAAATTCAACGATTGTTTGGATTCGAGACTTATATCTGCTGAGTCTAGTGTTGATAGGCTCATTTCAGTAAAAGACTGATTGATACCTTTGAGAGAATTACGGCAGTGCCTGTGGAAATAAAGTATTTGCATCCAGTTACAATTTTATGATACTTCGAGTTCGGCGAGAGTTAGTCAAGATGGCATAATACAAAAGGCTCGAAAATTTCATGAAGTAGATGAGTAAACGCAGTAATTACACGGGGCGATGTAGGCAACAACGACCAGAGAAATCGTCCTTACCTGTTCCATTTTGTTTATGGTCAGTGAATTAGGATAACTTCAACAGTGTCAAGCTTTTGACTGTCATTCTGTGTGTTGAGCAAATACATAATTTCGATGTCATGAAGCTTTTGTAAGTCTTAGTTAGAATCACTTTTCCACGGCACAAGGAGACAGGAGTAGCAAGAAAATCCGCTCGAAATAAGCAGTCATCATTTTGACTGAAACGATATATCCAGTTGGCATCCCTAAGTCTCATTACTACTACAAAATTAATACGAGTTTTGGAAGCTACAAAATGACCATGAACAACTCACAGTTCAGTCTTTCTATCAGAAGTGGTGTCTCTCTTTGCCTTCTTTGCTTCCGCTTGTGCTTTCGATGGAAAATGTCCTTCCAGATCCATCCATTCAGCAACAAATGCTGTTACCATTTTAGCCCAATCCTCTACTGTACGCATGTCTAGATGCTCCCCGTCATCCTCAATATGATGCCAAACGCTCGGGAATGGGTTAGGTATCATGTGTAAAATTTCCACACCACGGGCCATGAAAGGTATATGATCATCTTGTACACCACCGAAACCAGAAAAGGTAGTCCGACCGACATCAGGAAGGAAATGGTGTTCGACTTTTGTTTGAGCTATCCCAAGCCATCGTAAACGATTTTCAATGGTAGCAAGACTTTTGTATGCCCAATGTGTAGTTTCGAAATATGAAGGGATGCTTGGATTTTCGTGCCCAAGAAGATCAAGAAGAAGAAACAAGCTAATCGAGTCTAATGGATTTTTGTAATTCGACATAGCTGCATGAGCCGTCGCTTCCCATGTTTCCGCCAATGCCCTGAATGGTTAGAATAAGAATTGTGCGGATTGTGAAAATCTCTCACCTTGCGCCATAAAGAGAATCATCATTAGTCCAGCTTAGGAATGCTTCTTCGCCGTCGAGGAACAGTATCTGAACACCCTTTTCTTCTTCCAAACCAACATCACCTGCCGTTTTCATCGCCTCCCATTTATTCGTTAATGCCTGATCCACACTTCTAGCTGCATGCATAATCATCGCACAAGGAGCTGCGCTGTCAGTTGCGCCAATAAATCCCGTGGGGGTGAGTTTGCTGTCGTAGTGTGCCACCAAGGCCAATCTTCCTACATCCCCAGATTTTGCCCAAGGAGGATCGCGAGTTATAATGATATTAACAAATGGCACTTGTTTGTCGCCGGTGACGGGAGTCTTCGAAGTCGAGTTTTGGAATTCAATTGTCCATTCCGGAAGATGCGTTGTAAAGAAATCAACGAAGTGTCTTTGGACAGTTTGAATTCCTGGAGTTCCTGGGACTCTAGGGATCAAAATCGGTGAAAGAATGGCTCCATTATGTATATCAAAATCCGCGCCTGCAGGTGGGAGACTACGAAATGTCTCATCGGATAAGGGAGTGTATGCCGTGACGTTAATACTCAAGATGCTGCAAATCAAGAAAGCGATTGTTGCGATGTATTGAGAAATCATTATACCGAGTGAAAAGGCGATCGCCTCTTGTCTTTATCTGCAATGTCTCCGCAATATCATACTTCCCCAAATGTTGTGTGAGCAGACACTATTCGTTCCTAAAGTCTAACGGTAATCTGTTACAATGATACCGAGATATGTAACCGCGGCTAAATGTTGCGGCCCGTCGCGTCAAACGCGCTTGACTATTGTATCAAATTTATTTCTATGCTGTATCCATCTAAACAATATTTGAAATATTACACAGCTGCCAGATATTGAGATTCGATTTGACATTGGATCAGCCATTCGGCCATAAGCAGAATAATGATTGATTAATAATTAGTTCCCAAACCTATTTTCTAAAAGACACTCTTTCCCCTCGCCATACCCGTGATCAAAAGCAATGATAATATTGCTCGCACGATTAACGGCGCCCAGGGGGCTGGCTAGCCAAAGACCCTTATCAAATCTTAGAGCAGGCAGTTTCAGATACGCTAGTCAAATTGCGAAGAATAAAATACCACGAGCAGCAACACCACGACCTGTACCAACACCGCAATATGCAAGCAAAAGGCCCGGTCAGTACATCTGCCCCTTTGTATCATTCAAACTAATTGTAAATAGCCTATCCCGAACGTCTGATTATCTATCATTCTGGGACTGGAAGAACGGTGTTTCTTGGCTGCTTAAAAGTTACAACTATCTTCATATTTGTATTTTTTACTCTAGTTGTAGCGCCAGCACATTACTATGCGGAGGATGAACCCGAATGGGTGGCACCTGCTGGTAAGTTAATGCTAAGATTCCGAATTTTGCGGAATTTGAATGCAGCAATGGCATCAAATACTACCGAATTATTTTTTTCCCCCAAAGACTAATATAATTCCAAGTTCTACTATCTGGAGCTGTTCCAGTGGTGTTCGTGGCATACATAACATCGCCATTTGTCAATTACATTCATCTCAGATTGCCAAATTTTGCTCGCAATTCAAGGGATCTATTGATGAGATACTCAAAGAACCCACCAAAAGATGCACAGGTCGATATCACTACGATGAACTTTGTAGGGAAACCAAGGGTGGCTAGGCTCGAAATCTCCGAATTAAAAGCTGTGAAGCAAAGATTTGGCGTTGTGAATTTCTCTCGAGATACGAGAAAAATTAACGCCACGAGAAAATGGTGGATGCCAAAGGCTGTGCGAGTATTTGGGGTGCATGGCGGAGCAGGAAGAGTAAGGGAAGGGGAAGCCTGGGAAAATATTGCCAAGAAAATACGAAAGGTCTCTTGATATTGGCAAAATTTTAACACCTCAACGGGAAAGCATCTGCACATGTAAAGAGATGTTGTAAAAATCAACGTTATTCTGCTATAGACTCATCGCACTATCCGAACCCGCTAAGCACAATCTCAATCCTCAGTTCCGTATCGCTTGTGTAACCCCCCACGAAGAGGAGCCAGAAGTGCACCTAACTTTCGACTAGCGCAAAGCCCACTTAACACCGTCTAGTCCATGGAACAACAACAACTTTAGGAATCTTGACTTCCGCAATCTAATGTTTAGTATGTGACTGTACTCCCCACTCAGCGAGTTGTTCATCGACAGCGGTATCATCATGAATGCGCTGAAAAAATGCGGTCATCGCATCTATGCTTTTCCTTTCCATAGATTTAGTCCACGGCCTCCCTTGATGCCTGCTTCTACAATCTGCACAGAACTTTGGAAGGTACTGCGATGGATGGTGTAGCATGAGACGTATTTCCTCAAGTTGTGTGAAGACTTCTAACGCAACACAATATGGTGTTTGTAGAGATTCGCCGATCTTATCGTGCCATTCCCAAGAGCGAACCTCCAAGACTCTTACATCTTTGAAGCAGTCTCTGTTCAGGAATCGATTGACGATTAATGGAGCCATCCAATCAGAACGAGTACAGCAAATCATGTCGAACATGTCTGTGTACAAAAAGTCCCGCGATAGATCGAAGCAAAGAGGTTTTACTTTGCCGTTGAAAGTGCCTTGTGTTTCTGGCGTCATCCAAACAAGTCGATAATATCTGAGTGTCTCCTCTCGACTTTGCTGATTGACATGCAGTGTTATAGGCAAAGGAGCCGTATGTTTGGCTCTGCATTTACATGAAGGGCAATGAGGCTCCTTTTGGCGACAAAAACGATTAGGTCGTACTTCGACTCTTCTTGGAGAAGGAAAAGCGAATTGCCATATTTTGATTTGCAACTCCTTGATCAGGGATGGAAAACAGTGAAATGTTTCAAGCTTGTCGGTCTTTATAGGGTCAAGAATCTGAGGTACGATTTTCCTTCTGGGTCAGGGATATGTAAAGAGAAGATCGATAATGTTGATATCATCATATCTTCTTCTGAGGAGCATGCCATCTCTGCCACTATTTTACAAAGTTAGTCATAGTCTTTGAAGCTCTGTCCACAATTTTGGGGGAGAAACTAACTCGGGAGGTGAGTCTATAAGCTTTTACGTTTTGAAACTGTTTTGTGATTTCTCTGTTGAAAGGGGTCAAGATAATTTGGAAAAGGGATTCGAGGAGGTTTGAAACAACTATATATCAATGGATAACAGTCTGAGTCTGACATTTTCTATTCACTTCCTGAAATCAGCTCATACTCTCCCAGCCTCAGGCTTGTCCGATCTCAATTGTAGTGAGGTGCGGATGCTATACTACATCGTGTAAATGTGGTATATTCTGTGTTTCAGCAATGCAAAAGAATCAAATCTTTGTGAGGGAAAGCAGGTATAAATCACAAAAAGCGTGTGCTAGGTACTTACGCATATCAAAGTAGATCAGCAATTGTGAGAGCATCAAAATTTAGCCGAGAGTGTGAAGTTTTCGATGGACTCATGCCTGATCTAATACAGTGTGACAAGAGCCTATTGTATCAAGTATTCTCAGCATACCTGCTGTCTCGAAAACCGACTTTTAAACCAGAAAAGGAGATTCGGTTCTACACCCCTATGATGTCTCAGATGCTGAAAAAACACACCTGACGGCTTTCTCGAGAATTGAGCATATGGTTTTGGAAAATTTCTTTCTGGTGCGCCAAAGAGTTTTTTTTTCATATGTTGTAGTGGGAATATTCCTGTCTTCAATCCATCATGAGCCCTTACTCCAAGCCAAAAATTGGCGTCTCGAATTTGTGGGCAGCGCTCTTCCGGACAAATCATCTCCTTATACTAACATTCTATCATTTGGAAATAGATAGCAAGGTTTGCTCAATTCAAAGTGTACTTGGTCTATACAGGTCGGTGTCTTCTATATTTTTTGTTGATTGGGTTACTTGAGATATCCCAGAATCATGGATCGTGTAGCTTAAACAGTCCGCCCTAGAACTCCCCTAGAACTCAGATAAATCAGTATGGACCATTCACAACTCACATGTTCCAGTTCTTCTGACTGCAAGGAAGCACCCCTTCTCTATGTACCAACTTGTGAGGATCCGCTAGGGATTGTATTCTGGCAGCTTGTTTATAGACGAACCCATTCCGCTCAGTGACTAGTACGGCTCGATCGTTCGTAATGCTCGTGTGCTCCCGTCAACTTTCTTCAGAGGCGTTAATGGCTTTGCTGATTTTGGGGTTAAGCCTTGTGTCTTAGAGCAGACTGCCACCTCTTATACTCTCCTCGCATCCTTTGCCTTCCACTTGCCCCTCATCTTTTTCCTGCACCCGCAACTTCTTTTATATATCGTTTTGCTTCTTCCCCATTTCGCCCTTCACAGAATTTCCCCAGGGTCGTGTTTCCTCATCAAGTAGTGTGCCTTCAAAGACTCTTTCCATGGCATCCACCGGCTTCCGCCACTCTTTTCCTTCAACACCCAACTAATGCGGTTCATCAAACCCATTCATCAATCTAAACTTCATGGTGTATTTCGTAGGGTTCCCGTAATTGGTCGTCCGCTATTCGAAGGTACCTCCCGATTATCATTCTCGATTCGGTGTTTGATTCCGATTAATATGTTTCCTCTCCGCATCCTTGGCATGTATATAGAAGGATATGGTGACTTGTTAGATTACAACCGATTTCTGTAAGATTACTTACTAAGTATCCAATCTTTTTCATCACCCAGGGCTGAATTAGAAGTTCATCATCGACGTGAAGTATGACGAAATTATTGAAGCTTGTATAGTTTTCGATTTTCTTCCATAGGGCAGTCTAAGATAAAATCAACATAGTATGACATGTGCCCTGAACCACATGCAATAAAACTTTAGATTCCGTTTACTTCAAGCAGCTGCAGTGTTCTATTCCCATATTATGGAAACGGTCAATAACCAGTGTCCCACGGTGTTCCATTTATCGTCCAGGACCACAGCGCAGTGTCTAGTCCCTGATATCTCCAGAGTATGATCAGGCGATCCTGGTCATGCTCGTCTTAATTTCTCTTTTTGTGTTGCTGTCGCAATTGAGCATCGAATTCAAGCTAGTTTCTCCCTAGTTCTCATCAAGTCACTTAAAGTGCTCCTCACATTTGTCGCAACAAGACACGATTAAACTGGCCAAGGTCGATAAAATCTATCTTCGCGTCTGCTGAGCTCTACTATCGTGTTCGTTTGAAATTCGATAAAACCCATCTTCGCCTTTCCAGTGAAATTGTTTCAACTCAATTTATCTGCCTATTTGTTACAAAAGTCTATTTAAGCTCCTTGGAATCCATATCTGTCACTGTCGTATCTGAAGTTATGGCGTCCATCGAGTCCAGTCAATTCTTTTCGGAAAAACCTGCTGATCAGATTTCATCTCAACTTGAGACACATAAGTCGCACTAAGTCGCAATATCTCCATAATACTCCGAACATCAGCATCGCACTGATATCGCTCACGTCCGTGGGTTCTAGTTGATTCTTCTCGTAAAATTCGAGTTCCATGGGATTCATTAATTCCATCAACACATCTTCTCCTGTCGTCGAAGTTGATGTAAAGCCACCAAATCCATCAACTCTTCTGTCGCACAAGCTGAGAACCTCCACAGTAATCTTGTATCCCTGTGTCTGTATCGAAGTCGCTTGCACAATATTCGGGTGGTCGGTTTCTCCTCATAGATCGCCAAAGTCGCATTTCCACCCACCACGTAATCCTATCTTCTGTCGTATAGTTGTATCGAAGCCGAACCTTTTTCCATTTAACCCAACCTATTGTAACATACTGCACAGGACATAAGTTCGAAGAGAATGGCCGCACTCGTCGATTGTTGGCGTTTGATGATCACACCCAATATATTCTGTCGAGGTTGAACAAGATTTCAAGGTAAAGGTTTTCCAACCAAAATCAAGTTTAAGAGGTTGAAGGTGAATAGCGAAGCCGCGACCTCACGAACCCTAATCACGTGTAACATTTTTCCCAGCTGGCTTCCTTTCTTTATACCTATATATCTTGCGACCAATAGGCTCTCGAGCGCAAAGCTTGGGTCACTTCTTCTCTTCTGTTTTCTTTTGCGCTCAACGAGAGCCAACCATTTCAGAAGACGCTAAGAAAAAGATCAAACACTCAGATATGCAACAAGACTTTCCTGATTTTTGGAATGTACCCAATAGACTGACGAGCGCAAAGCCTGGGCCCTTCTATTCCTCTGCGCTTATCGAGAACCAACCATTTCAAAAGGCGCTAATAAAAAGATCCAACCTTAAGATGTGCAACAAAAACCTACTGATTTTGAAATGTACCCAATAGACTGACGAGCGCAAAGCTTTGGTCACTTTTTTCTCTTCCATTTTCCTTTGCGCTCAACGAGAACCAACCATTCCGAGCGACGCTAAGAAAAAGGTCAAACTTTCAGATATGCAACAAAATAGTACCCCGCATCTTGTTCGTCCCATCATTCACTTTCTGTAGCGCCATTCCGCCTTATGGAAGATTTGTTGCACGTCTAGAATCCCAAAACTCTGCCTTAAAAGGCCAGAAAACGTGGAGAAGGTGAAAAGACGGCAGATAGAAGACAGGGGGCTTCGGCATTCACAGTTAGCTCAAAACTCACCAGAGTTCTAGACCTCTGGCTTGAAATTTCCGCAGATCACGATTTCAGAGAGACCAATAGACAAACGAGCGCAAAGCTTTGGTCACTTTGCGCTCGCTCAGTAATTGGTCGTTTTGAGATTTTGAGCTCTGAAACTTTGTCTTTTTTTGAGATATGCAACAAAACTTTTCAACCTCTAAAACCATTCAGTCAACCACGAATATCTCTAAACGTGCTGCGGGAAGTAGTGCGAAGCTAGTTATAGCTCCCGCCGCTAGTCTGCGGCTTCTCATCTTCAAATGTTTGCGCTCGTGAATCTATTGGGTCCTTTTGAACGTGACGTCAATTTCGATGTTCCTCAGATATGCAACAAAAAGAATTTGATGGCAACGTAATTCACCTTAAACGCACGTTCATAAACTTCAGACTACACTATAGACTTGCGCTCGTCAGTCCATTGGCTCCCTTATAAGTATGACGTCAATTTCAATATCCTTCAGATGTGCAACAAAATGAAATGGTTGAGACGTAATTCACTCCAGCGCCACGTGGAAAGCTTCGAGAAGATACTAGTGTACGATAAGCTGTTCATGAGTGCCTTTAGTGATTTCAACTTGCGCTTGCAAGGTCACTGGCTCAAATAAATTTATCATCAATTTCGACATTTCCTATATTTACAAGAGGGGCAATTGAGTCAAGTAAGATTTACCCAAGCAACACAGGCTAATTGATTGTAATTTAATGGGTAGTTCAACTACTTGTTGATATTAAAGTAAATTTTGTGCCTCTTTGCGAGCTACTAAGTACTTGGCAAGACATTTCCTAAATTCATCAATTTGTACTCTAGAGGTCCCGACGCAAATTAATCAGTCATGGAATAAGCTTGCACTTTGCTTGAATATTGAAATATCCCCGTCGTCGAGGCTCCTCACTATGGATCTGTTCCTGCCAAGTCCTCTCATTCTCCGAAATTCGTGAATTTTTTCTAAACAAGTATTCCTCGATATGTTGAAACTGCGACCCTTCGGGCGAATGAGTCGCATGGCTGTATAAACACCACTTACAAAGACAAATACTCGGATCATTGGATCCCCAAAGAAACGGCAAATCAAAAGGGCAATAATTACAGACGGACGGGTAGGATGGAGGATTGAAGGCATACAAAAGATAGGAAAATATTCAGCACAAAGCTAATTGATAAAATCGGGACTAGCGACAGGTTTATTGAAGGGGCATTGTCGGGTTTCCTTTGCAAAAAAGTTTTCCTCATAAAAGTTGCGTTTTCTAGTGTCACTGGGCATTGCAGAGTCTGTTTGCTCAGAAGGTTTCCAGCGCCGATCGTGGTATCTGCGTCCTTTTCACTTATATATTGGCGAGTTCAGGCAACTGCTTTCACTATCATCACCTCTATCGTGACATAGAAAAGCAATGACAAGAAGTTGAAGTCAAAATTCCAAGTTGTATATCAGAAAAGCCAACACCAGAATTCGTCAATCTGCCACTGGGCACTGGTGTGAATAGCAGAGAGCCGAAATTTATCAGCACTAGACAAATGATGCTATACCTCCTCCAAGGCAGCCCTAGAGATGCATGCAAGGAGTACCGCAGAATCGTCATCGTCTATTCTGGGAGGCAGTTGAGAATATCACGGAGAGCAAGGTCATGATTCGAGCATCGAGGAGCGCAAAATATGGTACAGTCGTCCGTAACTTGTACATTACGTTTATCAATTCGGGAGGCGCATCTTTTAGGAAGCACACTGACCAAGATGGCTTTCACATTTTCGTTCGTACAGATCCAATTCGCGCCAGCGTTGTGCTATTTCGCCACTTCACTCAGCTTTGAACAAATCCCTTCTATCGTCAAGAAATCCTTGTTGAAATGTTCACAATCCTCAGTACATTTGAGCTAATACATCACTTGAGTTTTCTTGCCGTAATGCTGAATGTCTGGTGGTACTTTTCACGAGTTGCTATTTTATCGTTTCACAATCGGTTGTCGTCTGGATTAACCTCATCCTGCTTACTCAGCCCCACATTCACTTGGCCCACACGAAATGTGCACAGACCCCCGTCAAATCAATCTCGAACATTTTCATCGAATGGATCATGGTATTACTACTACCCGTATCGCATTCTGAGGTTTCCTCACGTCGAGATTTCCGACGATTGGACTAAGAGTGTACTACCGATACCATCTTGATTTACCAGCTAGATTATCGCTACCGGCCATAAATAATCCATTGTTCCGAAAAGTGCAGTCCCATTTGAAGATTGGATCGATCCGAGACTGCCGCACCTCCCAACACCTTCTGGAATGAGTGGAATGCAGCTATAAAACTTCTACTTGCCTTATTGAAAAGGGTGGTAGAATTCTCGTGATTTCAAAGCAGCAAATTCATACAAGGTCCTCGATCTCCTCCTGGTTCAAGATGCTCAATCATACTTTGAATCGTTTTATCCGACCAATGGCTTTCATGTTGACAGTACGAAGCCAGGGTTTCAATAGGTGTTGCACATTCCCCGGCGTTCGACAATCTAAAATCACACACCCAGAAATTAACCGTAGCAGGGTATAGTCTCACCGGCTCTAAAGACCGGCAATTCTCGTCCAAAATTCCCCGCACACACTGTAGCATCGAGTTACAATACCCTGTACAAAGCTTTATGGAGTTTATGCGGCGAGGGAACACATTTGGCTATCGAGCTTTGCTTCCACTTCAACGGAGACATGGATCGTCAGGCATATAGACAAGCGTCAACTGTGGATTTCCAACCTTCTATTTGCTATGAGTTGATTTGCCGAATTACATTACTATCTTTTGATGTGTGACGGTCCTTCCCGTCTTTCGGCACATGTTTGGACGAGGTTTGACCGCGACTTGGCACTGGCGGGTATTGGATCTCCGCCACATCTCGATTTCTTCAATATTTTTTGTATCAATGTAACAATGTAACAACTACTACTTGCTCATCACACTCATGTAAGCTGGATTTCATCATCTAGTAGCATACCTAAATTCAAGCTGGCTTGGACGATACCCATCTCTATCACTTGCTTATTTGTGAGAGCATCAACATGGCTTGGGGTGTACTGGATGATTACAAATTGACGAAAGTTCCGGGAACCACTCTGTTCAACAAAGAAGGCGTCGATTTTGCAGATGGTGTTGAAGTCGATCCGAATATCAAGAAGTCTGGCTCAATTATTCTCATCCCTCAACCTAGTGATAGCGTAAATGATCCTCTGAACTGGTATTTGCTGATGAGATCCGGAATATCGTATATCACTAATTGGGTCTAAGGTCTTCCACTCGCAAGAATGTTATTATTTGGATCCTTTCAATCGCCTCTGGGCTTACTGTGTCGTATGTATACCTACCTACTCGGCAAACAGTAGAGTAACTCTAACAATACTTAGACTCGGTCCTATGGTTACTCCAGGGTTTGAGGAAGTAGCTGCTACATATCATGTCAGCTTCAACACTGTGTCAATAGCTTTGGTAGGGGTTTTGACTTTGCTGACGGGTACATTCACATTCTTCACTTCCGCTGCTGCGACAGTGTGGGGAAAACGACCTATATTTATCATATCTATGGTTGTCCTGCTGATGACTTCAGTCTGGGGATTTTATGCCACTGTAAGCTCAATTTTTCTACAACCCCGAAAAGCCTTTAACATCAAGTCAGAGCCTCGTTTCCTTAACGGTGATGCGGGCAATTCAAGGTGCAGCCAGTGCTCCGGTAGAAACGCTGGTTACTTCCACAGTGTCCGATATCTTTTTTGTTCATCAACGAGGGCAAAAGCTGGCAGTATGGGGACTCGCTATGCTTACAGGTGCACTATTAGGGTAAGTCATCTTGAATCTGCTTTTGAAGTGCTTTTGGACTCATCAGTTTCAGTCAAGTCATTTCAGGGGTAATTATCGACACCATGGGATTTTCAGCGTCTTTTGGAATCACCTCACTTTTCTACATAGTAATCATTCCTCTGATGTACTTCTTTGTTCCAGAGACTTCATACCAACGGAAAATACTCAAGCGTACTAATATCTCGGAGAAAAAATCCACAATGGAGATTGAAATCCAGGAGATAGAAGCACAGAAAACATTCGCTGAAAGACTTTCTCTGTGCAACGGTCGTATTTCTGATGCAGGCTTTTGGAAAACCGCGATCAAACCTATTCCGCTTATCGTCTACCCCGCCGTTGTTGTCAGCACCTTTGTTTATGCATCATGTACGTCTGCACATACATTGACCCATCAATAGTGCATGCTAACCCTGGTGTCTTAGTTCAAACATGGCTAATATCCTTCTCTCTCCTGTCCGTCAATATTTTTTCGGCTCCACCTTACAATTTATCTCCATCACAAATTGGTCTTACAAATCTTCCTCAATTCTTCATGGGGATTGCCGCAACAATCTTGGCCGGTTGGGCCGTGGATAAGATTGCTGCATTCATGTCTCGTCACAATAACGGTGTTTATGAGCCGGAGTTTCGCTTAACTCTGATGATACCAGCAGTCATTCTTTCTACAATAGGCTTTTTCGGCTTCGGTATCTCTGTAGAACGAGGACTACCTATCTATTGGCCCGTAGCATTCATGACGATCAATTCTTTCGCTGTACCCTTTGCGACTTCAGCAAGCTTCACATATGTGATTGATTGCCATCCCAAAGATGCAAATCAAGCATTTGTAACAATCAATTTCGTCAAGGCGATTATGGTGTTTGTCTCCAGCTCTTTCATCAATGGGTGGCTGGAGACGGCTGGGGCAAAGAGCGTTTTTATTACTGTCGGTTTAATTAATGCAGGTATTAGTATGCTGGCGGTGCCGATTTATGTTTACGGAAAGAGACTTCGAAGCTTGGTATGCATTTAGCTCACTTCATCCGATTCTTTCTCCCTGCTAACAGGTTCATATAGATCGCTAGAAGCTCATTGGCCAAGAAACTTTGAAGAATATGAGTTGGTTCATGATTTATTTATGACAGGTTCGCGTTGTTTAATTCAAATACAATATAACGCGAAAGTCATTTATACCATCCTGCTTTTCGTCCCATGATCCGCGAAGATAACAATACATTTCTATTTCCATCCACTTCATCTCAAGACGGCTCACTAGAAACTTGGCCATCAAAGCGCATTTCTCCGAACTGATAATTGCAGTAAAAGTGGCTGATGTTTGGTGTTTTCATCTATTTGACTGCCAGGTAGTGCCAATTGAATTGAGAAGAACTCCCTGAAGCGTAGGATGGTACGCATTAAAGTTGTGTGGCGACTTTGTTTTAGGATGAGGGGATGATGGGATGAAAATCGGTATTTTGGTGGGTCCACGAGTAGTTGCGCAAAACTCAAAGCTACGATCAATCTCTCGGGACAGAAGATTTTACAAAGTCCTGTTCTTTTCGTCGTTGCCTGGACACTCTTCATGTTTAATATCATCGATGCGTATGTCAATTTGGAGATGGGATGGCGACCAGTCTTTGCGTTGTCTAGTACATTCCCATTCCGGCTTCGAAAATGGCTCAGAAACACCCCGAGATAACTTATGTATTTATCAAAGCCTTTTATGATCGGCTGCCTACTAGGTATCTCTAAGGATGGGATATAAGTCAAGAACGAAAAGCCATGGTCATGAAATTCGTTGATCCTGTACGCAGACAACACAGACAATGACGAGTATTCCAGATCCACCAGCATCATATTGCGCATTAATCGGTCCCGAAGCAATGATGAAACACAGAGATACACCAACATTACATACAAAGCATATCTAGCTTCATAGCATCGATGTTTCTTACCGATCACCAATCCAAAGCCTCCATCCATATCCTAAAGAAGCCCTTCAAAATCTTTGTCCGTTTTCCCCATGGAAGATCAGAAGATGAAGAATAAGACATTGACGTTGGAATTGGAATTGAGCGATAGCACTACCGATGGCACTATAGCTGCTCCAATCTACCTTCACGCTCTGGTATCTGTGAAAGGCCGGCGAAGCGCTATTTTGTTATGGTCGTGTTGGTACCGGAAGAAGATGGAATATAATTTTCCACATGAATTGATTCGCCAGCTTGAAGACCTGTGCAATATTCTAATCAGACTGTGGTATAATCTGAGGTTCATGCTTTGAGATTCTGACGTGTAAACTGATTTTAAAGTTCGAGTTGTTGATTTTGAATCGTTAGATGGGGAAGTTGCGACGATAACTTCAAAGTTCATCTCTACGCGGATTTAAAAATATACCAACTAACTTCAAATATCATGCCAATTCTGGTCGAAAAGAAGAACTTTCCCGTGTAACTTTTTTGGCCCGATAGAGCTTGCCCTTTGTCATTTGACCGCCCTTGAGGTAGGATCTTTGCGATTCTCATCTCGAATCACAACCCCTCGAAGACACAACCAGGATACAGATCAATATAGCCCTCCCACGGTTTGAAAATTTATCCTTCTCATCAAGACCCAAGTCGGAAATCATTTTCATTTAAATACCATTGATCACCGACAGAAGGTCCTCAAGACCCGATATCGCATCATCATGAAAACCCAAAATAACCACAAAGATGAAGCCCATATTCCAATGAGATTCCGCATCTTAATCTACGCATCAGAAAGAGGAATCACGCAGACTGCATTCATGCAAGTTTACAACGAAATACTTTCCAATATTGAGGAAACAGAGTACGGTTTATCGCCAGAGATGCGCCAATCAATGGTAGAGCGCCAAGTCTGGATGGAATTTTGTATGCGATCCAACTATTTTAATTTGTTGGATGTATCTGATAAATCATACAGTCCCTGACGAGACTTCTCCGCCACCACTCGAATTTCCAGTCGCAGAGGGATATTTCGATCCGCCAGTTTCCCGAAAAGCAGTCGAGCAATATCGGATCTGGCAAATAAGTTATCTTGATAGTCAGCAAAACCGACAGAACAATAGCGAGCCACGGTATAACAAGATGCAGCAGAGTGGGAGTCATCGCCCAGTTCCTGATATCGGGTCTGTAGATTCCCAGCTTCGTTACTCCGGCAGTAATGTGATTTGCGGCGGATCTGAAGGATGTCAACTAGGTCGGAATATACAATCACAACCATATGCATTTCAGAACTCCGCCCTTCAAGATCCACAACAGCCTGTCGATACCAGGATTGTTGGGGATACTGAATCCAGCTCTGTAATATCGATCTCTCCAGTAATACAGCATGAAACGAGAGTAGACACTGGTACTGAAATTATGATAAATAACTCGACTAGGATTTCTGACCACAAAACCCCGACACCTGAGGAGAATCTCCGCCCAAACCTACCACAACACGCACGAACATATGAAGAAGCAATGCATAATAGCGATATCATATCAATAGGAGATCTGGCTGTGGATGACTTGACCATCATTCTAAGAGTTGATGAGAGCGGAGCAAGTATGCTCAATCAGTCAATCACGCATTCGAGATCCACATCATCGATGGTTGACCGTTTCAATCAACAACTCAACGATCAACAGCCAGAAACCCCAGAATCTGAAGCCGATCTGTCTAGTGGTGAAATAGTACCGGTTTGAAGTGTGTTGTTCGACTAGTTTGGACGCACGTATTTCGCAATGGAATCAAGACCTTTAGTTGAGAGATCGTGGAGATAGAGACCCTATATGGGTTCTGTCTGGGGAGTTTGAAGAATACTTTGGAGGGGACAAAAAGTATTATTATAGCAATGGGTGGATCCAACAAAGCGAGAAAGAATAATAGGATAGTGAGATGGTTTTCCGCTTTTGTAATGGTTCTTCAATTACTTGTGCGAAGATTAACGGAATTGTATTCTGACAGTGTTCATGAATGTCAAAGTATCAATAACGAAAACCAGTATGCCAAGGAACGCGCAGAAATAATATCACATTGTTACTTAATCGTGATGTTGGGTGTATAATTACATTAGAATTAATTTATACTGAGTAGTCTACCAATAGACAGTCCAATTTCTCATCACCACTCTGCCAGTCTCTTAACAGCTCAAATCATACTTGAGGTTACCATTTCCATCTACAACACCGAACGATGGGCTGGCATCAAAGTCTTGAAGAGTGTACCAGAAAGTATGTCCCTCGTTGAATGCCTCGCAAGCAACATTCTTCCAGTAAGTACGAGCATTGTCAACCGATGCAACAGCCGCATTCTCTTGAGCACCTGCAGTAGGCCATCCACTCTCCGTAACCCAAACCCAAGCACCACTTTGAGCGTTCTGAACAGTCGAGCGGACTTGGTTTACAGAGTCCCAGAATAGTTGAGAACCCTGACTGATATCGTTGTTTTGTGTGTTTTGGAAATAGGGGTAACCGTCCAATCCGATAAAGTCACATGCTTTGATAACTTCAGTGTTTCTTCCATCAACCCACATGGTCCATGTATCAACGTGTCCAACTTGTACTGCGCTACTGTATCCGGCAACAGTACTCAACATTCCCCTAACGTCATAGATCTGTTGTGCGAGTGTGGAAGCGGTAGTATCTCCTCTGTACAAATCTTCCGAACCAACGGATACTGCCACGACCCAATCGAAACCATAAGTCTGAACGGCGTGCAACAAGGCTTGTTTCTCGGCATCGTAATGAGCGGCATCCTCGGTCCAAACGCCCAAGAGAACTTTTCCGCCGGTGGCAATAGCAGCTGGGGCAACGTTGGCAATGGTGTTACAATCCGATGATGCGTAAACTCTTAAACTGTCGAATCCACCGGGGAATGATTGGATGAGACGGAAATCGTTTTCCCAATCAGCTTGGGTCTTGCAAGCACCGTTTCCGAGGGTAGCTTGGGAGTTGAAACCTTTCCAGTATGCGTTTGCGCCGGTGAGGGTGCTCGCAAGTGCGAGGGCAATAGATGTTGACTTCATGATGATGATATGAATAGAGATTAATTTAAACGATTGTATAGAGTGCAATGAAGAACTCTGGGTAGGTATGTGAAGTAGGTAGTGGTAGGGAGATTATATAATAGATATTGAAACAAAATAGAAAGAGGCAAGAAGGGAAAACATGAGATACTTATTCAATTGCCAAGAACGACTATTACCACATTTACGAGTCCCTGACGTCTTGCATACCTAGTAAATACTTACTTGCATATAAAGTGTATTTTTTTCTCGTATTTTCGATACCGTGTAAACATCGGACTGGGTTATCCGGTGTGTTCGTATTCAACGTCATTTGTTTATGTTGCCTTGTATAAGTAAGATGAAGAATCTTTTCTAGAAGATCAGCATTTTATGCTTGTAAGACCAGCTTGGCGTTACTATATATAGCTCCCACAGCCAATTGGACAATCTGACAGCTGTGGAAATAGTGGGGATGATCATCTAGATTAATCTTAGAGTTGAATGGTGGTTGGAATTTGTTCAGATGAATTGTTTATGCTTAATTTCTGTTGTGTAAATGGAAGATGTAAGGCAAATTATGAATGGTGTAAGCTAATGACTATTGGATACCAGGGGTGCTAGCTAACGGACTCGAGAGAAAAGGAGAAGAAGGCATCAGCTGGACCAATCACGAGTCTTCGGGTACGACTGGGCTGTGCAGTGTTACTCAGCAATGGATTCATTCCAGTATTCCGATCTCCGAGTGATGATCATGGCTCGATTGTTCAATTCCTTCAGGAGACGGAGGCGAGAGTGTATACAAAATTTCAGAGACTAGCATGAACCTACCACTGTCGGTGGGGCTAATATCTGGTTGAATTGGCATTGAAAACAATCAGTAGCTTCGAAAGGGGTTCTCTGAAGTTGATACCTACCATCTTTCGTTGTGAGACCCCTCTCAAAATCCAGCTGGATCATTGTTGTGCTGCACTATATATGCTTCTTATATGTTCCCATATTTGTCTATATTTGGTAATGATTCCTAGTCTTTAAGACATAGAACTATTTGGCACAATCGTAGATTAGGTCTAGAAAGTGAAAAAGGGGCCAATACCCTCCTGTACATATTTTGCCGAAAGTAGGTTGTCTTTCATTTTGACATCCCGTTCTCGAACGTTATATTCCGAATGATTCGCCCAGTTGAATCTAAGAATCTTCAAAGCACTGAAGCATTGACACGCGATTGGGAATAGTAAGCCAAATCTACAGTGAGAGACGTCGGCTTGGCCATTTTTACCTCCTAGTTCTAGTACAGGAGAGAACGAATCGAACGCCAAGCCCAATGCAAGACACCTTCATCCCATATGATACATAGACGTTCATTTATTTCTTTTACTTTTGCCCCCTTCCTTATCCACACCCACTGCTCATTTCCTTATCATGAAAGATGTCCAGCCGCCAGACTTCGGCTTTTGTTCTTCCCCGTCAGTCCCTATCCTATCCAGCGGTCCACCATTTCTCTGTCTCTCCTTCTCTGCCTCAAATGCGGATTTGGCCTTATTTTGTATTGCCATTTTCTTCTCCTCGATCGCTCTTAGAACATCACTTTCCCTCTCCCCAAGATTATCGTCCTCTTCGCTCAATGCCTCATATCCTAGCCTTCTCTCACTCGTCCCTACATCATTTCCCTCTTCTTCTTTCTTGAGGCCTGAGAATAACCAATCCTTACTCTTCTTCCATGCTCCAGGTGCCTTCTTTTTGGCCTCTTCCGCAATCTTCACTTTCTGTTCCCGCTCCTTTTCTCTATTCAAAAACTCGATTTGTGATTCGGTTGCGGTGCCGGATGCTGCGGCAGCTTGTGCACTCTCAAGTGCCATAGCATATTTGAATTTCTGTTCTGCGTAAAACTCGGCGCGCTTCTTGCGATTATATATCATCATATCTCCGAGTGCATAGACTGTGACGCCACCGGCAATGACTGAAAGACATCAATTAGTCCATGTACAGCTTAAGCTACCAGGCCCTCCATAGTCAAATCAAGAACAGTAGATTCCCAATTGAAACCGGACAACAATGCGGGGAAAACATACATGTAATTCCGATCAAACTGAAAGCTGTAAACCTATGCGCCTTATCCGCCCATACTCTTCCCCTCAAGAGGAACTTGTCAAAAGTCGAAATTTGTGCATCTCTAGCCCTATCTGCCGCAGCTCTTAACCTCTTGACTCTCTGTTGCGGTGTCTCTCCCGGTGGTCCTGGATTTCTCGATACGGATTTTGGTTTTGTAGCAGCGTGTGGGGTCGTCGAAGTAAATCGTGTTGCATCTGTTGCTGAGCGCGCCATCTTTTGAAATATTAATCAAGAGGATCTGGAATTGGAAATATCGTAATCTGGTGGTGTCGTCGTATTAAAATGGAGGAGGATTATGATAAAACTTTCATTATCGAATGATTTTTTTCGAGATGTCAATGACCAGTGGGATTTCTTAGCGGCGGGTCATTCCGCATCCCTGCAAGAAGGTTACCATATCATACCACACAGACTTGATGATGGAAGCTCTTTGGATAATCAATATATACTCCAGTACAATATCAACTCAAATCACGTCGCAGCCAATTCATACATCTTCGGTACAGCATTTATAGATGTCAGCATCTAGAAGTATTTAAGCCTCATAATTCATGATAGAGACACTTACAAGGACGATGATATAAATTCCACGATATTTGCGACCTCTAATCCTTCCTTCAGTCATTATCATCCCCAATCAAGAAAGAATAAATCAATATAAATTCATCCATTCGTCAAAATGTCGTCCAATAACACAACTCCAGATCTTGCTTCGGTAATGGAAATCTTAGCAAATCTAGCAAAAGCTAAGAATCAACAACAAGCTCAACCTTCCACGCAAACAGCTTCAGCTCAAACACCAGATATCACGTCACATGGTCAAGCAATTCAGCAGCAGCAACAACCACGGCCACAATGGTCTCAGTCTGCAGTCCCTTCAACAACACATTGTGACTCTGGTCAGCTCCAAGCTCATGTACAGTCTATCAATAATTCAAAAGCCGTTGATCCAGCTACCATCATTGACTGGAGTGCGGGCCTGCGATGTGTTATGAGGACGTTGAATAAACACGATCATGTACTCCAGGAAATTCGAAAGGTTGGTTGAATTTGCTATCAGCAGTCTGACTTGCTCTAGTCCCTGGTTTTAAAGTATTTTACTTGAGCTCACATATACATAGATGATCAAAGTGCAACATGAGCATGAAGAGCAATGGTGGAAGTCGAGAGAAGCTCTTATAGAGCGACAAGCTGCTAGGAAGGAAGGACAGAAGAAATTAGAAGAGGTGTTGTGAGTTATCCTACTATATTGATTGAGCTCCGGTGATGCAAATGGCTGATCTCGATATAGGAAAGCTGTAGGTGGAGCCACATCAAGCGGGGCATCTAACACCAGTCCCGAAGAATTGGCCAGAGAGCTGGAGACGTTCGACATGAAAGTTTACAAAGCTCAAACTCAAATGGTCAGAGAGATGAATGGAAAATTAAGGAATTTAGGAATACCATTCTTCGGGACGAAAAGTGAGTTGGTTAGAATGCCTGGAAAAAGTGATGCCACGAATAGGGCGGCAACGACTAGCACGCAGGGGGAGAAAGGTATGATTGATGAGGATGAATTGGTGGAGCTGCAGAAGAAAATGCTTAATATCCTGGAAGATATGTGCAATGACTGAGCTGGGTTACAGCAAATCAAACAAGCATGTTTCGAGCGAGCTCTTTTGTTGCATGTCGTCAGGAAGAACTCCTTCCATGAAATTTGGCCAAATGGAGAAATTAAGGAATAGGAAGCAGGCCAAAATGTTTGATTTGAACCCCCGAGTCATTTCAACATCAATGCCAAGGTCGGGATTATTATTTCATGCATATATTTTACCTTGATAGAAGATCGCTTCAAAGGAATTGTACCTGCCGTACCCATTCATATCGATATTCTAGAAACTACACCAGGAGTACTGAGGGCACTACAGACAATGATCATATTTCATAATACCATTCCGACCGGCATCTAGATTTCGGACTTCGAATTTCATGTTCGGAGCTTGAAGAATGAGTGCTATTGGCGGAAATAATGAATAACATGAGTGGGTGGCTGGAAGAAGACGTTCCGTATTACTTTTCCGGATGCGGATGAAGCTGCTGCGTTTGCGTGATATCCCGCTCCTAAGGCTGGAAGCGAGACGGTTGAGGCTGGGATGTTTAATATTACCTGTTGGTTTTGATGTTACTCCAATCAATGATAAGTGTATTGGATTATGCGAGTATAGATCCTGGGGGTACATAATTTATAGGAAATGGGTATTCTTCTAGGCCATATACATATATCAGATATTTATTAGTGTGGAAAGAATGCGGTGTGTCGTTTGTCTATTGAAAGGAATAGGGATAACGTAGCTGGATGAGGTGAGATGGCAAGCTCCGGTCTTGAAATAATGTATTTAGTCTCTCTGGGCCAAGTCAAACTTTCATATCACATCCCTTCACCGCAATTTAACACGTATCTATCGGAGAAGTTTGAATTGTTGAGATGTGTGTCTCTGGATAAGTGTCCAATCGGATCTTCACACGATGCATGAAAATTATCCTACATTTCACATCGCATTGTTTCTATCATCCAGTTAATGTTTCTTCTCGTGTTAAAATTATCCTTTAAAATATATCAAAATTACAATTACAATTATAATCACAATCACAATCAATCACAGTTCGTGGGAGTAAAGTCGTTGAAAAGAGATTAATTCAACTACACTAATTATGCACCACCAAAGAGTCTCAACCAATCCCTCCCAATCACGGATTGAAACATTGATATTTCTTCCCAACCCTAACCCTCCGCCCCTAAGAAATCTGTCTGTCACTGGGATTTACAGCCCTTTTCTTTCCCGTACCATGTCGCAAAGTCACATCCCTTCCTATAATTGTCTCCGAACCACAATCCCGCCCCGCCCCGCATGTGGTCAGTTGATGTTTCCTCTAACTAGTCTCTATATCCCGAGGAAGTACAGAAGAAGGAACATTTCCTTTCTCATTTATGTTTCCATAAAGCTATCCATACCATGATGTTAATGTTTTTCAGGTCCTCAGTGTTTCCCAGGAATGGTCCTTCAGTCATGAAGGCTCTCTAGTCGAGAAGACCGTGTATTGGGGAACCTGATGTGCGAGTAAATTATTGAGTCGAACACACCTTTTGATGAGAAGAAGACTCCAGTCTTAAAAAAGACATTGGGGTCGTCAAGAACAACGACAAGACCGATGAGATAGAGTCCTTAGATGGAATTTGCACCCGGCCACGCTTGGTCAACGTTCTTCCCAGGCCAGATAACATCATTAACATTTTCATAGCTATCAATGATTGTATGAGTCTTTCGCATTTCAAAAGGCCATGGATAGAGTTCACCAGTGGTGATGTTTCCCATATCCGGTTTATTTTCTTCGGCCTCCCGAACATAATGATCCCTATAGTCATCTCTCCAGGTCTTCCTAACTTGAATGTCGTTAAAGATGTTGAAGAGTCCCTGGAGAGCTTCATATGGACTAGTAGAAGAAGTCGTGGCAGGCTTGAAGATGACCAGTGTCTCGGCATTTGGATCTAAAGCCTTGCCGCATACAATCATCTTAGCCGGATCGATATCCTTTGAAACTGAGGTTTCTTCTAAAACTCGAATTGCAGAATCTTTGAAGACGGCACCGGTACGCTGGCTTCTGTGATCGGGTGACTGAAGAACTTGGATGGTAAGTGGTGTCCCATATCGATCTCTGTCCAGGATTTGATCAGCCATAGCGTTGATCTGATGAGTGAGGAAGTTTGTCGCGTCCGCCGATGTTGATTTATCGTTCTCATGGAAACATGATGTGGGAGTGTGGTAGCAGAGCTCCTTGCAAGGGAAACTTGTGGTTATAAATCGAGCGATGTCTGCACAGCCGGTGTATGAGTGGCCCCAACCTGGTACAACTGTGAGTCTGTCAAGTTGTAGTCCTTGCAAGACCTGTAGTCCGTACAATTGTTCTTCGCCCTCCACGGTCTCAGGGGCTTCAGGCTCTTCACCCTTCATGCGAATGCGAACATTACGGATTCGGCTGATGGTGGAGATTGGTAGAAGGGAGAATTTGTCCAACAGTGGGAAAGTATCCTCAAAGTCGAAGAGGACCTGACTGATCCAAATGTTGCTAGTTTCTTGGTACATTTGTTTGCAAACGCGGAGGATAGCGAGTGCGTTGCGTGCTGGCAAAACCTTGCGATATTCAGAACTGATTTGTCGATGTCCGAATGTGAGACGAGTTGAGTCAAAAAGATGTTCGACAATCATATCCCGTAACTCTTTTGGTAGGTTCAAGAGGCGGGATTCAGTCTTTGGGCGCGAGTTCCTAGTCATGGTCCCGCGATGATTTCTGAGTGGTGATCGGGAGCGATAGGAAACCTGTTGATCTCTGCCAGGGGATCTGGAACGTGGATCTCTTCTGCGTTCAGAATTGTGTTGATTGTTCATGTTGTTGCTGGAAGATGATTGAGGAATCGTGGATGTTTCTCTATTGAGCGTTGGTAGACGTGAGAGTATTATTGGAATGTCTGAATAGGTGGAGACTGTCTGAATGGGTTCTTGTTTCTAGTAGACTTTGTTTGGTAGATGATTGAAAGTTGTTCTGTATGAAAAGGTTTAGGAGGAACAGTGGGACAAACTACCCTTTTAACCAGAAATGAAATGGGCCTGAAAGCTCTCTTGCGGCGTAAGTTACGGTATCTTACTAATCATGTAGGCAGCATAGACCGTAAACATGTTTTCAAGTTCGCGCAAAGTGGCTATCGACTGTATGGTAGCAATAATCAAAGCGAATATCTCGCTTATTTGTGATAAGGGGGGTAAAATGGTTACATTTAGGGATTCTGAAACGGTATTTTTCGTTGGGCAACACTCGTGAGACTGCAAATTAGCCGTATATATGCAAAATAGGGGCTTGTTTGTAATCATGCAGCCTTAGGTTTGTCATCATGGGGATAAATTGCCGGTACGGTAGCAAAATGGGGGTTAACTAGCGTACGCTAAACACTGCTTATACAAGTGCTTGTAAGAATCTGAGCGTACATATCTCCTCTCCTATCTATGATCAAAGAATGAGAATCAGTAATCATCAAATCTAGATAGCCGTACGGTGATACTGTGAAACTTAGTATGATATGCTCATTAGTTCATTGCTCATGTAAAGGTAATGCTGCATGAGAAGTCGACAAGCCGTAATAATATGGGTGACCACAGAGGACAAGCGAGTCAAGTAGTGGGTAGTGGTTAGCGGAGGATGAGAGGAAGGAGGGAGAAATTAGAGGAAGGCGCCTTAGATGGAACAGGAGGAGGGAGGAGGGAGGAGGGAGGCCGTTTCTTCTGGGGGGACCTTATAGTAGCTTCGTCAATTCGTACTACTAGCCATAAGTTTTGCCATTCTATTGTGGATTCACCTTTCCCGATAGTACCGTTTGCTCCTGTCATCATTCTTCATCGCCTTTGGCCAATGGAAATCGTACCGCTGAATTCATCACGAACGCATTTACGGATGCAGTTCGATTTTCTCACTTCATGAACACGTTAAAAGGTTTCAATGTACTATGAGGACTTGCAACAAGGGTCAATACATATCAGAATATTCGATTGAGAGTCTCTGCCAACAATAAAGCTCTCCATTGATTGGACCCCTACACGCTGTGGTGGCCTCTTTATCATGTCCAAGCTGGATTCCTACATTCAGGGGCGAAGGTTAAGTGGGCAAATGTGCTAACTCATGCTAGGCTTTAGAATACTTGGTTGAGGCCTCCACCAAATGGTTATGTTTACATGGGTGGATATTTTACTGGAAAGACTCCGAAGTGGAGGCCTCTAGACGTTTTATTTATAAGCTTGTGATTTCACCCTCCTTGTGAGATATGCACCATCTGATAAAAGCATTTTGAGTATCCTAGTTCACGCTGTGCCCCTCTGAATACTATTCAATCATCTTAGATTTTGCAAATCTGCTACAATATGACTGGTGTCAACAAAATCTGTTCTTCGTGTCTGATAAGGCACGGAACTCCTGATAGATGATATGTTCACTCGATACTGATTGATGCCGCTTGGCACTGATACTCTCACCAGCAGTCCGGAAAGCGACAAATTATCGAATTCTGCCCCAAGTGCCTCGAATGGTACGCCTATTACTCTCTTTAATTCAATTTCTGACATGTCTAAGGTTTGGTTATTCCAAGACTTGCGGGTGATTCTACCCAATCGAACAGTTCTACACATGATGCTTCTGAGGCTAAGCGTGAGTGTCAAGGTCTTGTAGCTCCATTGAGGGAAGATGCACCGTGGATTTTTCGATATGGCAAGACCGAAGAAACTCTTGAGGATGGTTCTTGCGAAGAGATAAAAAGACTCGGCATTGGGAGGCCTCAGCAATTGGACAGTCTTTCGGATCACGTCGGCTGTTTTCAAACGTCTAATGGTTCAGTGGCTGTAAGCATGGATGTGGATTGGAAGACTGATATACACATCAATTTGCACGATATAATATATGAGCAGGGAGAAGAGAAGGCACTGTCTGCGGCTGAGAGAATTAGCCGCAGAGATTATTATCTTATTGGTTTTGGTACACAATTCGAGACATTACTGTAGAGAAGCTGGTGGCTTTTTCATTCGAGTTTGGATACATTGGTTATCTTTTAGTTAGTATCACATCATTGAATCACATAATTACCTACTAGGTAGTACCTAGTTACCCCAAATACCCGTGGATATGTATGATTATATAATGGAGTACAACTTAGTCTTATTTGCTTCTGTCAGTCCATTATGAAAAGTATTTTCTGATTATTTAAATGATTTCAAAATATTGAACTGAATTTCCCTACTGTAATTCTATTTACTATTGAGTTATTGACGGATCTGAAAGTAAAATACATGAAGGTCTTCGATATCTTTTTGCTAGGATTGCGACGAGCCATGGCCCCAACTCTCACGACTTCCCCACTACATAATTGTATTTATATCCTCTATCTATACATATTGTGTCTACCAGTATGATCTACCTCAACATAGGCGCATGCCGATGACATGTCGTGTTTCAAACGTTCTCGAGGCTATACGAATGGTCAACATCTTCAGCATTTGATTTGTGAAAACAGAGCATATACTTACGAGCTTGTTTCATATCCACAACAGGAAGCAACACTCAGCACCCATTGCGGTAGCCAGTCCGCATTTTCAATCGCATCAGCTACGATATCCTAAGATGCGTTAATATTCCTTGCCTATATCTTTGATATAAACGAGCACCTTGGCAGGTGACAAGAAATGGAACTCACATGAGGCATCTGGTCGCACGCATGTGCTTCCATGTGATCATCGCTTCCCCGTAAGGATCTCGAGCCTTGATGTGCATGAATGTTTGCTCTGCCCTCGTCACGATTTGGTGGTGGTGCAACACGTTGCGAAAGCGGTAGCATGTCAAGCATATGTGATGTCGCTTGTGCATTCCGGCTATGAATTTCTCGTAAAGATTCGGAACGCGAGCACTGCTTTTGAAGATGGAAGGTATCCGGGCGCATCTCACGCAGTGCTGCCGTTGGGTGTTTGCGGATAACAGGTTCCAACCACTCACCCCCTCCATTTGCAGTATTGTACATCGGTTGTGGTGTTGGTAAGACAGTTTCGGAAGAGGTGTCACAGGTATCGCATGGAAATGATGTGGATTCCCGTGCGGCTTGGCTTTGCCGTGAGAATACGAATGTACAACCATTGAATATCGACATGAAATTATGCCCGCTTTCTCGCTTGACAACAACATCCCCGACGTGAGCTCGATCGGAAATGCTGTTGTAACTATTGTTGATGGGATTTTTGTTTGAGGACATGGTAACTAAGTACAGCACCGAAGTCTCGTAAGCCGACTCCGTGATTTGATCTGCTTGGTTTGAACAAGCGAAGTCGAGTTCGAGTTCTGGGGTTTTCACAAAGATTCGCAGAATACGTTGCCGAGTTGACTTGCTCTGCGTTGGTTCTTAGTGACAGTGCAGCTTGCGCACTGTAATACAGGAGTTGTATAATTGCGTGCAGATATGATATGCGAGTTACCGATTATTGAGTGCGATGTTCTGGGCAGGTATGTGCAGATACGAATAGGCCGTGTTACTTTAAGCAGCGTCGACGTGCCAGTGTGAGTTACAAAACCTCGAATGATCCTGATGAAATTTAGTTGTGTAGTGTCCATTGAAACCAGTCATCGATATTTATTACTCATAGGAAATTGTGATAGCGACAGTCAGACCTCGAATCTGACTCTGACTCCGACTCTGACTGCGACTCTGACTCCGACTCCTACTTGATTCTTTCGGCAAATATTGAAATACGAACCATGGCAGAGACTGCTGGTCTTGTTATTGGGGGCATTTCACTGGCATCCCTTTTCAATTCGTGCGTGGACTCATTCAGGCTTGTCCAGATTGCTAAAGATGCTGGGATCGATTTCGAGACATGCACGATTCAACTAGATCTTCTACAACTTCGATTAACCCGCTGGGGATCTGATGTCCATATCGAAGAGCAAGAGCCTGCCATGGGAAGCGATGACTGGGCAAAAGTCAAGGCCGCTTTGCAGAACTTGGCGAACCTCTTTCAAAGGGCCAGCGAGAATTCCTTTGAGATTCCAGACTCGAATAAGCTTCAAACCTCGACAGGCAGAACAAGTCAGAAGATTCGTGATCTTGCCGCGCGGTATCAAAAGGCAAAGGGGAAAGCGGAGGGTGGCAGAGGAAAATTGACGACGATGCAAAAGTGTAAATGGGCCGTGCACACTGCAGAAGACATGCAAAAGCTGTTGAATGATATCGTCCTCATTCTGGACTCGTTAGAGAGAATAATACCTTGCTCAAAAGCTATTGAAAATCTTTTACCCATCGAACTCGATGAGCTTTCAAAATTCAACAGCCAGAGTTTAGAAATTGTGAATCGAGTCACGGCGAAGCGCTCCATTGATCCTCTACTTGAGCAACAACTTAAGAATCTCAATCCTCGTCGGTATGCAGCCAGGGCCCTGGTCGCCGATAATCGTTTGGGAGCGTTTGCGAGATTCGTCGTCGGAGATACAGGAAAGATAGACAGGGGCGAGAAAGCACCTAGACCCAACCCAAATGGAAGCGATGTCATTGGCAATACCGTTGCCGGAGAGGGGAGAATGCAGGTTGGCGATGATTATACAGGACGCAGTTTTTGGGATTGACGATTAATGAATGGAATTTTTTGATAAGCAAAGGTTGACTTATTCATAGGTGGCATTGTGGTATCGTGTTTCGAGGGAGAGAAGTAAACGGCCTAGAATATCAACTATAAATACCCAATCTCAAATTTCACTTCTCTTTCGAACTATGAACTTCAATATAATGTCTGTGAGTGCATAGGAAATATCTCACTTTTACTGAAGAGATGAGGAAACTTCTGAATGGGTAGACACGCAAGTGTGGCGATCCTTTCTGCAAGAATCTAGGCTTTGCCTTGTCTATGTCCAAAGACTTACGCCGTCACATCAAGACGAGGCACGAGAAGTCTGGAAAGCTTGATTGTCCCTACCACGGTTGCCAAGAAACGTTTACCCGTAATGATAACCAACACAGACATATCATAGGGCAGCACTCAGAAAAGACCAGTTAACTTTGGTCAATTTACCAAGAGAAATTTCGAAGATGTAGTGTTACAAGGTTTCCACTGTCTAAACAAGTGAAAATGGAAGAAGATGATAATCATACCCATCTTGGGTCTATGGAAATGATTTGGAGTTCTTCGAGAGATTCAAGCGCCGCAAGCTTGCAAACCAATTGTACGACGTCACTTCAAGAATTCGGCCACAGATATATTCCGATGGATGACTACTTGTTATTTAATGAGCCGTCCGATGACTACACCCCAGTTAATGGCTCATTCATCCCGTCAAGTGCAGCCTCATCTACGCACGGCACACTGATCGAATCGTTAAATTACGACACCATCAGCTTTTCATGGGGCTATTGTACGTTCGAGAACAGGGAAGTTTCCATATACAATGTTGTCCCGCCAAGATGTCCACATTGTTTGATTGGGATGATGCTTGGGTCACGACTCAAACCATGTTTTTACAGGGTAGGTATTGCATGCCTGCCCAGTACCTATCTTTGGGTGTACCACAAGCTTCCACCCTAACATTATGGACCCGGCAATCCGCTCGGGCTTTTGCCTAAAGTATTTTATGCACCTTTAGACGTATGCAGAGGGAATGATATAGGGAATTTTAGTTGCTTTTGTGCGTTTGCTGGGTAGACTCGATTGTTCCTTTGCAGACTTTTTGGGTTCTAACCTCAACGAGCCAAGAAATCGGGTCGAATTGATCTTTTCCTTGTTCTGCCTTCCTGCCAAAGCGGGGTTTTGTTATTCTGTCGCATGAGGACCGATATGCACCTAGCGAGAAGGTTTTCCCCCTCTTCTGTGCTCTAGAAAGAAGGCAGATTTAGTTACAATATACATTTGATATCTGGAATTTGAGGCCAATGGATTATTAAGCTTGAAATGACACTCGCTAATCTTGTCATACATTTCGAACACTAGTCCACCACTCATCAATTCATTCATGAAGTCCCGTTAAAATATAGAACTGGGTGTTACGTTGGATACTTTTAGATTCTAGAGGCCACTGGAATACGCTCGCTCAATGCTTAATATGAGCTCGTGACTCTGAAGTTCTATATAACTAACCGAACTTCATTGACACTTGGTATGGAGATGTTGGAACTTAACAAAAACTAATGTCTATTTCTGCTCAGAAGGTATGATAGGCTTGGAACTCTCAACCCAATCAAATGTCCCCAGAACTTGCGTTAACCAGACATCTTTAGAACCATCTGGGATCTCGTGCTCAGTATTCTGATCTTCGCCAAACTGTGATCCGCTCAAAAAGATATGCGGGAATCCTGGATCAAAACGACTCGCTCTATCAATCTTGGTCATGTCTTCATCAGTCAAGACAAGCTTGAGGGCTTCGACATTGCCCTTGAGATGCTCGACCTTGCGACCCCCAACAAGCGGAAAGACATATGGAGCCTTTTGCATGATGTATATCATGGCGATACTTGTAATATTGGTGTTCTTGGAGGCTGCAATGCTTTCCAATACTTTAGACATCCTCTTTTCAAGAACTGAAGGCTTGCCTTGACGCCCAGGATTGTTTTTCTCACGCTCCTTGAAGGTGGCTTCTGTTTGGAAACGACCCTGGGCAAGGGTCCCCCATGGAATCAAGCCCATACCTTCGTCCTTACACATAGGAACGATATCTCGTTCGAAATCACGTTTGGCCGCATTCCAAAGCCCTTGATGAACTACAAATTGACGAAGACCATGGTCTCTAGCATATTGATTTGCTTTCGCTATGACCCAGGCAGGAGTGTCGGACACGCCCAGATAATTGACTTTGCCGGAAGAAACGAGGTCATTGAGCGAAGTCATGAGTTCTGGAATGTTGGTTGCATAATCCCACCAATGTACATAGAGAAGGTCTATGTAATCAGTTTGGAGTCTCTTGAGTGATGTTTCAGCGGAATGTCTGAGAGACTTAGTTCCGTTGCCTCCAAAGTTCGATTGGATTTCCCGGGATGATGCTTCTGATAAGGGGAGGAATATTTGGTGGCAAGAACCATTTCATCTCTGCAGTCCCTTGACTTCATCCACTCTCCAAGCCAGGTTTCAGATTGCCCTGCTTGATATCCGTTGGCAGTATCGATGAAATTACCACCCAGACCTTTGAAAGTATCGAGTATTTCAAAAGAAGTTTCCTTGTTGCACTCTCCCAAACGAGCCTTATCTGCATCACCGAAATTCATGGCTCCAAGGCAGATTGGAGAGACTCGCACATTGGCTGTTGGAGTTAGTTGGCGATGGCGGAAGAGCATAGACTCAGGTGCTGGTGCTGGTGGGAATGGTGGTGCCATTTTGATGATTGGATGTGAAATCGAAATTAGAATCGAACTGTTGTTGGGATGAGTTATGAAGAAGAACGGTATCTTATGGCACTGTTATATATTTCAGGAAGAGATGGAAGAGAACTTTATACCTTGACAAAGACTTTAGATATGACATGTATCTGCCATATTTGCATCATACGCTCGGAGATACAGACGGAGTTCTATCTCTTTAACTCCATGAGAATCATCTAGCATAAATCTTGATAAGAGAATGTATTCACCCCATGAACTTTGACTTCATAGCTGACATACACTTGTTGCCGAATTATAGATATTGATGTTGATATCCTTGACTGACGTATGATAAGCAGGTTGCATAGGACTAAGTCGAAGTAGGTGCCGCCGTGGCCCGTGGGGAAGGTCCTTCTTCGAACTTAGCATTATCCTAGGCTTTTGGTTGGATCTTTCAAATTTATCACCCAGAATTCTACCCCTCCAGCTTCTTCAATTATCGCCTACTCATACGAGTTTTGATTTCATTCTCATTATGCCCGATGTCGTTTGCATTACCACACTGCAATCTCTAGTTCCCGAAAGATTCATTCTCGATTTTCGGACGAAACATAGATGGTCATCGAGAACTGATTTGCAACATGCCACCCAAAGTCGAGCTCACACGTATGTCTCAACAGACTGGGACCAAATGTTTGGAAGATGATTGGATCGGAATAAGCGATTCAGCAATTAGAAGAAAATTACAGAATCGCTTGAACCAGAGAATATACCGTGAGAGTTCTTCCTGTGGATTTGCTGGCGTTGAGACTTGGTATTTGCTAAAGTGATTGTCGCTAACTAATTGCTTTGTACGTCCTGTCAGGTCAAAGACGTAAAGCTCCATCGAAAACTCCTGAAGACCTCGAAAACGATTCTTTAATCGAAGCTCCACAGCTCCAAGAGCGATCAATTCTTGGTGAAGCCAAAAGTACACATTCTGCGAACCCGTTATCGATAACGACGACGAGCCTCCGTAACGAGAAACAATCCAGTCAAATCGAGGAACCAAGCAATTCCTCTACAACATCATCGGCAGATATAAGTATAAAGCGATGGACAACAGGTCGCGTGTCGAGATACTAAGGGTTCCGTGAGATTCGACTGATGCTGGCCACATTCGAGGAAGAAGCTCGTAGGAATAAGCTCGTAGGAATTATTCGATGGGCTCTCCACGAACAGATCAACTTCTCACCCTCATTCAAATCAACGTTTTTCGCGCATTGATCAAAAACACGCGAACAATGGGTTGGAACTTGGATTGGCTAGACTGTACGATCGATCCTCTATCCCCATGGCTTAATCTTTCCACAAAGTTTATGCCGGGTGCGCATTGTCCTCAAGCATTGTGTCCAACAAACATTCAGCGCACAATCCCTCATCATCCATGGCTAGATCTCTGGCCAATTCCTCAAATGCGCGACAACCTATTATTGCATGCTGGAAGTTACGATGAAGACCGGTTGTGTAATGATCTAGTGGAATTTGGAGGCCTCATGAATGAACAATCCGGCCTCATTGTCTGGGGAGAACCGTGGGATATTTCGGGGTGGGAGGTTAGTGAGACTTTCTTGAAGAATTGGGGATGGGCCGTCAAGGGCTGTAAAGAGTTATTGGCTTCAACAAATTCTTGGAGGGCGAAAAGAGGAGAGGAAGCTCTTGTTTTTGAAGTCTGAATCATCTATCTGGCCTTGGGACGAAGCGCCTGATGTTATATTGAATCAGACATTCACTAATGGGTACTTCCTTCCTACTCGTGCAGCCAGGAATCATATCCAATATCGTATAGCATACACCACCAACATCGCCAACAACAAAGACTACGTGTAGGTGGATGCTGAGGAAGCGTAACCACGAGATAGTCTACCTGACAAAAATGGCAGAAATACAACTCCATTCGAACACGCATTCAAATATGGCCTTTCAGGTACCATCTCAGCTAACAATCTATACGCCATATTCTACAATTTGCGGGGAAAGATTACGTTACGTCAATCTCAGTTGTGGGGGAGGGATATTATCATTCCCAAGTGTTGATACACACAGAGCATCAAACGATCTAAGCTTTTTTCATACCTACATAGTTTCACTGGGTTCAAAAGCTGTCTACAGTTCCAACCTCTCAGGATAAAACTGTATTTTTTCGCCGCACAGCAACATGAGAGAAGGATCAAAACGCAGAAGGTTCAGCAGGCTCGTGCTATTGAGGCGGAGCACAGAGTTGACCAACCTCTCTCTCGTGGCGTCCCCTGATTGAGTTTGCGAATTGAAGAGACGAACAAGAATGATGCTAATCAAGGTAACATTTTACGTAGGATACTAAAATCGGTCGATCAGAAGTAGCCTTTCATTGCTCATTCGACCGAGCTGTAGCAGATGGATCTGATTAAGTAGATTTGATCTTCTAATGTGACTTCCATTTCTATTCCCATTTTGTTGTCTTACTGTCAGATGCTCTTGGCACGAGTCAATATTCAACAATATCTCGCGAATCGGCTTGGGCCAAGTTCGGAAAGAACAAACATTTGAAAGAATGCAAAGTCTTTCAATTGCTGTTTGATCTAAATCTCAATTACGACTCGATTTATGGTTTCAAGTGCCGAAGTTAATGTTTCAATCGAGGGCCTCGGAGGTTTAATAATGGCACGGCCGAGTCAAGTGGCTCAGTTGCATACATCACAAAACTCAATAGTTTGAATCAGCAGACTAGCACCAAGACTAAGGTACAACATCAATATTTCTCCACAATTTAGAAAGCAAGCTAGGTACTAATCGCAACATGCGTCACACGAACTACAAAAATCAAAAGGGTCAAATGGTGGAGGTGAATTGTCCAGGCCTTTCCTACATGACCATAATATGAAATAGTCTATTTGTCAGTTCAAAGACATCTCCTGCCTCGGCAGATAAGAAAGATTTTCGTTGTCCAATACAAACTATTCCTTAAACTTTCTTTTGAATGCCAAATGTATCAAGTGATCTTCAATATGCCGTCGATTGGCGCTCTTTCCTGTGGAAACCCGCAACTCCTCATCCCAAAGTGTTCAAACTACCTTATTAAGTTGAGACCTTAAAGATTGAAGAGAACCGGTCTGCACATACATGGCACATATCACCAACCATTTACAGTCTTGCAAATATTGACAGCTGCTGGGTCCACATTTTCAACGCGCGCTGACCTTGTTTCATTGATTCTTAAATCTCTTGTGTGCTGGAACACCTAGCCTCTCTATCCACGAAACTGAATAAAAGCATTGGGGAATCCCTCTTCCCAGAAGAAAATTGGACCCATCCACTCAAGCTCTTTCTTCCCACTTTAACAAAACTTATGATGCGTCGCTCGCTTGTTTCTCTGTGTTGTGTGCTTGGCTTAGCTGATATAGCCATCTCACAATCTACCACCTCGCAACAATCTACCGCCAATGCAGAGGCTGCTTTCAAGCAGTTGCAAACATGGTACAACGCCACTTCTGGACTGTGGACCACAACAGGATGGTGGAATTCGGCCAATTGCTTAACTGTTATTGGTGATCTCGCTGCCGTCGATTCAAATGTCAAGTCAGCCGCCACCCGTGTTATGTCAAACACCTTTATTCAAGCTCAAAAATCAAACCTACAAATGATGAAAGTCGTATTAGCAGATTATAATTACCTATCAATGTATGGAGATTCTACCGGCGACATGAAAAGTCTTGCTCTGGCAAGTGAATTTCCAGTACATGTAGCGACAACTTTGAATCCTTCGGGTTTCTTGAATGATTATTACGACGATGAGGGCTGGTGGGCATTAGGTTGGATTCAAGCGTACGATGTTACAGGAAACAGCGACTATCTGACTATGGCCGCGGATATTTTTGCCGACATGAAAAATGGCGCCACCACACCTTGCTCAAATGGCGCTGCGGGAATTTGGTGGGATAAACCAAATACATATGTAAACGCCATTGCGAATGAACTATACTTGAGCGTGGCTGCTCATCTTGCTAATCGCGCAACGGGATACGATAGCTCGAATTATTTGACCCTCGCGAAAAATCAATGGACTTGGTTTCAAGGGACAGGAATGATCAACGCACAAGGAACAATCAACGATGGCTTGACGAGTTCATGCCAGAACAACGGAGGAACCGTTTGGAGTTACAATCAAGGCGTTGTTCTTGGAGGACTCGTCGAACTTTCCAAGGCAACGGGTGACTCGAGTTATCTTAGCACCGCGAAAAGCATTGCAACAGCGGCAATAGCAGCACTTTCAGACTCAAACGGAATTCTTCATGACGCATGCGAACCGGATTGCGGAGCAGATGGTGCACAATTTAAAGGAATCTTCATGAGAAATCTCCAGAAACTTCACCTAGCATCACCTGATTCTAGTTACCTAACATTTATTGCAAATAATGCAAAGAGCATATGGGCAAACGACAGAAATACAAAGAATAACATCTTGGGTGTTAATTGGGCAGGACCATTTATTGCACCGGGCGATGCAAGTACGCAGAGCTCAGCGCTGGATGCTCTTGTAGCGGCGGTTGCGGTGGGTGGTGGAGGGATTGCGAAGGCAAGGAGATGGGTTGCTTAATGTGTATGGGAAGTGTGTGTGAGGACTTAAGAAGTCGTAATTTTGAACGGTAATAGGGATCAATGGAGTCTGGGTGTAAGCGGTGTTAGGCTATGGTTATGGGTGACATGGAACTCGTGTCAATACTTGAGGAGTTTTACGGGATGGATATCTATTCTAGTGTGAATACCGGATAGGCAACCGGTGGCATTGTCATATCGATACCTTGTGTTTCTTAATTGAATACCCAATTGGCCATACATCAAATGCTATAGAAAGCTTTCCTAATTTTCCCAATGCAGCAAGTTTCTTTTCGTGATAAGTCGTAGAAATATCCAAGCACATAGTTGTGCGGCAAGACGCGTTCTAGATCCACAATCAATAGTTTACAGCGGAATCGATAGAACTTAATATATCGAACTCATCCTTGCACTTGCGCCATCAGGGGAAAAAAAGTCCAAGCTGTGCATTGTCATCGATAGCTTCACTATCGCGATTATCTCACGAACATTGTCCGAGCACTACCAATCTAGTGGACGAGTGTCTATTGAAGATAAGAGACCCTCGAGCCTTAGGATCGGGGCAATACATGCTAGGTAAACTTGGCTACTGATATGTGTAATGGATAGAGTCTCGACATCGTGAATGCAGAGACGGGCTTTGTTTCTGAGCGCGTGCTTTATTGGACTTTGTCGGATCTTGTTTTTGGAAGGCCGCAGTCGCGTTTCGTTTCATAGACACAACATAATACAGAATAGAAGAAAAATTGCAGTATGTATCATGATAGGACATTATTCGTCATTACTGTTCAATCATTAATTACCAATATGGCGTCTACCAAACTGTCTGTCTGTCTGTGTATCCGTATATGCCTGTTTGTACATCAAGATCTATCCAGCAAAATTTTCTCTCCTCCCATTATTATAAATGTTTCTCTCCTCTCCGCCAGAATAACTCAACCCATCTATGAAACCTTCTTTCATACCAACCCCAGATCAGAATTCAGAAAAGATAAAATCTACAACAAAACAACTGCGGCACCAGCAATCAAAGCAAGCATTGAACCTGCTTGAACAGATGTCGCTGCGCCAGTGAAGACAGGTGTGGTAGCTGTGCTGGTGCTCTTTGTTCCGGAACCAGTACCCGATGGAAGGACGCTATAGCTTGGTTTGCTGGTACCGGTAGTGGAGTTACTATATGTTCCTGGAGAGCCAGAACCAGAGCCAGAGCCTGAGCCTGAACCAGAGCCAGAGCCAGAGCCTGAGCCAGAGCCAGAGCCAGAGCCAGAGCCAGAGCCAGAGCCAGAGCCTGAACCAGAGCCAGAACCAGAGCCAGAACCAGAGCCAGAGCCTGAGCCAGAGCCAGAGCCTGAACCAGAGCCAGAGCCAGAGCCAGAACCAGAGCCAGAGCCAGAGCCTGAGCCAGAGCCAGAGCCAGAGCCTGAGCCAGAGCCAGAGCCTGAACCATGACCTCCTGATGAAGATCCCGAGGGACCAGAGCCAGAGCTGCAATCGGTTGGGGCAGGTCCATCGGCATAGACTGTTACGGTCTTTGGTTGGGCGCACATGGAACCGATGGAAGTAGGTTGGACGAACCAGACGATGGGGCTGGTGAAGGTTACAGTCTCGATAACTTTGGAGATGGCGGTTGTGGTGGCAGTAGAGAAGGCGGTAACAGTTGAGTTCTTGGTCGCGTACGCAGTAGTGGTAGCGACGGAAACAGAGGAAGAGGTAGTAGGGTCAACGCATGATCCGGTAAGGGAAAAGGCATTGGACTGGGCGTAGATGACGTAGGTATTGGTTCCGTTGATGAAGTTGAGTTGCCATCCGTAATCACTGCTCACGTCACAGGGAATAGTAACATCGACGCTCTTCGCGGATTGTGGAACATTCTGGGCGAGGGAGATGACGGTAGGAGGCCAGTCTTTGAAGTTGACGAGGTAGATGGAGAATTGGGATGCATCAGTATCGACTGAGGACCAGGTCACACTGGTGGGTTTACCCTTTGCAACGGTGGAGTTGAGAGTTGGGGTAAGGACGGTGTATGCGGAGGCGGCGGCCACCAAAGTGGTGAGGGAGAAGATCTTGGAGAACATTATGAATATGAAGAAGAATAGGAAGATTGGAGAATATTAATTAATGGAAATTTGAAAAGAGTGTAAGTTGGCAAAGCCTGAGTTGTTCTAAAGAGCGTGGGTGGTAAATAAAACCTAAAGGAGGATATTCTCAATTCTTGAATAGAGAAAATATCTGACGGAGGAAGGATTGGCAAAGAGCGGGTAGCTTGGATGCTTTTGTATTCATCAACCAACAATACCATAATCTAACTCACTCCCTTGGACCAAATCACAGTTAGTCATAAGTAATATGTAGGTAGGATGCAAACTTGCGGCACATGTTTGTGTAATTTCCCTTCATACCCCTGATTTTAGTACTGATCTTACTTACCTCGATCCCATCAAATCAACGCCAAGATTACAACCTGTGAGGCACAGTTAGAATAAGATGGTAAGATGCAAATGATGAATGGATATTTAGGATGAACGGATGGATAAATTCATAGGTTAAACTTTTAATATATTATAATATTCACATCGACACATCGAAAAGTCGTGTTGAGTAGGGATATATACAACAAGTCTCTAATAATATCGGTTGATATGGATATGGATATGTTTTATCTATATGAGATTTAATGAAACAGAAAGACAATAGAAATTTTTCGACTTTCGAACGATATAAGGCTGCTTCAACGCTTTGATTGATTGACAAGTGTAGCGGGGTGTCGATCTAGAAAACCCCTAATGAAAAAGCAAACAATAGACTGAGGTTAAGTGCATGCATGCATTAGATAGTCTTGATAGTCTCGGTGGACCTGCAGTTATCCGGTCCCATGTAGCCGAATGTATTCTATATCTAGCCAATCTGTCTCTGTTCGTCCAGTTTGGTGGTACAGAGCGAGATAACATGCCAGGTACATCACGATTAACCGTAATTACCATGTATCACACAATGATACAATGTTGGGTGACCAACCTCAGGGTGTACACACACACACAGACGACCATTAAATCCAAATCAATGGTTCATAAACGAGAGAGGTTTTGGTTGGAATTATGACTATGGTTCGAGCAAGAATTTCACTACTATACAGCTCGTATCATTCGAATTGAGCAATTTCAATATATTGCAATTGAAGTCGACAGGGGTATTATACCATTAGGTTACCAATCAATTGTGAACCCTATGGACCAGGAAATATAAGAAGGAAAAAAAGAAAATTAACCGCTGGCCAGTGCAAAAGTTTAATTTCCACAAGGATATGCACGACGCTGCATGACGCTGCACGTACGGTTAACGGGGTCTAAACGGGAAAATCGTTGACAAATTTGGTAAGTTTCTACCGGAGATGTGATTGGAATTGAGTTTTGGGGTAAGCAAATATTGGGGAACTGAACTCTACTACGTACAATACCACAACACCACAATACCATGTTCCTCTGCCTATGATTATGGTAAGGAACCTTATTTGCTTAAACGCCTTATGGAGTAGTCGAGCCTCCTGCAGCGTGTGCTCGAACCGAGCTGAAGGATTGCTATGTGACTGGAAGTAAAGATCCGATTCCTAGGGAAGGTATATCAATGCCAGACATATCGATACCATACAAAAATACACGAACTAACCAATGAAAGTGACTCGGGGTAAAGGCATAAAGTCTGACCATCTAAACAATTTTCTCTTCCTCGGCCCTATCCGAATGAAATGATTCTTGATCCATCAAGCTATCCGTACAATACCACCCTTTCTTCTTCATTTACCAAGGAAATACACGGTGTACTGTACTCCAAAACAAATCCATCTTATGCGAATCCATACATGTTCTTGATGATGTCGCTTGCCTTCTCTGCAACAGCATACAATGTACTAGTCAAATGTCCACTAAGCTGATGAGGCAAAATGGATGCATCGACTACTCGCACATTACTGGTACGATAGACCTTCAAATTCGAATCCACGACTCCGCCAGACGTTATCCCCTGCATAGAGCACGTGCCAACAGGATGATTGTTTGAGCCAACTATATTATTATCTGTTTAGCAAGTGCAATCCTAAAGGCTTAGACGAGATGGTAGCCTAGAATCCTCATGGGGAAGGGCTTACATGTTGATTTGATCCAAGTTTCCCATTGCAAATCCGTAGCATATTTGGGAACAACAGAATACCCTGGTGACATTTCCGTAAATGCACTCGCCAATGCTTTGGCTGCCCAAAATTTTCGTGTCCATTTTGCAATCGCCACTTGGACTTTCAGATCAAAGTCCACGAGAAAGAAGTTCGGATTAATAGCTGGATATACGGCAGGGTCCGCAGAAGAAATATGCACATTCCCTCGAGAAAATGGTAAGAGGGTCCAAAAGGCTGTGTAGAGATATGTACCGGGCCCAGATCCAGTGTTTACTGTGTTCCCAAAGATGACCTCGATGTCAGGGACATTTTGGTTGATGAGATCATTTTGTATGGTCAAGAGGTAATTCATGGCGCCAGGTGAAATGGAACTATTGATTGCTGCAGATATTGACGATGCCCAAGTACTGAGATTCGCAGCTGGCACACTCGGGAGAATGGAAGATAATGGAGCATATGTTACATATGGCACTGTTCCGTTGTATGTGGTGTTGCTTTCATAGGCAAATGCGTTGTTAGGTTGATCTTGAAGATTTTCTCCTACGCCAGGAAGAATTATCTTGGTCGGTATATCATATTTTTGCAAGATGCTAAGCTTGTTAGTCCTATCGCCTACTCGCCATCATTTCAAGAACCTACGTTGGATTCCCGATGCCGGAAAGCTCCAAAATCGCTGGGGATCTTAAACTTCCAGCAGAAACAATAACCTCCTTTGTCGCATTAATAATCTCAATCTCACCGTTTGTGTTTAAAACTTCGACACCACCCGCCGTATACGTTGCTCCCAAATTACCAGCCCAAGCGATTCTTCTGGCGGTAGTATTCAAGAATACATGCAAGTTTGGCCTACCCTGTACAGGATAGTAATAAGCTCTCGCGGCATCTTCTCTGATGTTCTTCTCTCGGTCCAGTGTAGATGGTCCCACCATGTGTCCAGTTACATTTCCGCCATTTATATCCCGACTTCTCTTCACGCCGAGAGATTCCCACGCTCTCCCTACTTGTGAGAAAAGTGTGCCGTTGTTAAGATCATACGCATATCCAACTTTAAGACGTCCATTTTTTCCGTGAAACGCGGGGATATACGATGCGCCTGCTGCTGTTTGAGCTGCAGTTGGAATTGTAAAACTCTCGCTCTTCTTGTAGTATGGATAGAGTGTAGACCAATTCCAACCGGTATTTCCCAGTCCAACTTGCCATGAATCAATTTGTTGCAATGCTGCGCGTACGTAGGTCATTCCTACCATTGTTCAGCTGAAGACTCTGAGCTATTGTTTATTATGAAAGTACTTACCATTGATCGTGCTCGTTCCCCCTAATGCTTTTCCAGCATTATATCCCAGTATTCTACCACCGGCATACGTCTGACTCGTCGTCGCATATTGCCAGTCAATTGCTGTGTTGAGACCTAATGTAAATCCATCCACACTGCTGACATTTGTATTGTTAAGAACCGAAAAGCCGGCCTCGATTACAGCGATAGTAATGTTGGGAATTTCTGATAGACGATTGGCTACCACGAGACCAGAGGTTCCGCCGCCAATTATCACGAAATCGTATGCAGAGACAATGATGTTGTAAGATGTAAAGAAGTATCCCAAAATAATGTGAGACACCAAGGAACGAACTGAAGAATTTTTCGTCAGGAGCATGACGGGCGACTTGCTCCGGTCAATCGTCTAACGTGCTTTGAAAGTGGAGATAATTGAGATATAATCAGAATCAAAGTTCGTAAATCCACACAGGGCAATAGTGCATATATATAATCTTCTTGCTGGACAGTACGGGCCGATTCCCATGCTTGTCGTCGCTCGTGAATTCCAGAGCAACGAAGGATGACTGCAAGGTACCCCGCACACGGAATCGCTCACCAACCCATGCACTGTACATAATTGATGTTGATCAGCTACGCCAATCACATTAGATATTTTGAATGCTTGTGATAGGCTTCTGGCAATTATTATGAAAAGAAGCCTCGCGATGACGAGCAAATTAGAATGGGAATTAAAAGTAGAATTGATGAATATTAACAAAGTATCATACAATCAAAAATCACCGGACTTCCCTTTCGACTAATGCAGATACGAGGAATACCTGGGTAGTACAACTTCAGGCACCAACGAACCCCTAAATGTGATCAAACCAAACGCCAAATAAAGTCCGGATATCAAGCAAGCCAGAATCCATGACCCTCCAATCTCCAAAGTAGTACAAACGCCACTATAGTATCCAGCCCTTAGATTCATTGGAATGAGACCTTGCCGTATTTATCCTCGACAGGTCTTTCATCGCCAAAGCAGAAGTAGCCTCGAGAACTTGGGGTCTTCGTATCTACGCCTCCTTCGCTTGCCCATTGCTTCTCCATTTCTTCTCTATGCTTACTCTTTGGCTTCCCATCTCTAATGCGTAGCTTCTCGAAGAATACATAAGCAGCATAGTATGTAGAACTAGTGTTTCCAGCACTTGGTCCCTTCTTGCCCAAGAAATCATTCAAGACTTTGGATTGGATTTTCTTCTCCTCGGGGTAGGTCTTTGCAATTTCACGGAGAAAAGCAGCTTGTGTCACACCGGGTTCGCGAAGGTAGGCACGTATCTTCTTGCGAACTTCATCGCAGCTATCATAGATAGGAACGGAAATTGTGGATTCTCCATCGAGCTTAACGGCGGAAACATCAAACTTCTTCACTTCTTCGGCTTTGCTGACCTTTGGCTTTTTGGGAGGCTTGACACCTTGTAATCTGTTTTTCTATTAGTCACAAGACTAGTACGAGAATCTGAGTGGACTTACTCTCGTTTTTTAAAGAAAACAAACGCGTTTAAGTAAACGTTACTCTGATCTCCCTTAAATTTGCCACTTTGGCCCATGAATGCACCGTAACTTCTGCTATTGGTGCAAATCTTTTTTTGAAATTCAGTGACTTTCATCTCGCCGCTCTCCAGAAAGGTGCGGATTTTGCGACGAATTTGATCGCAATTTTGATCAACAATGTGAAGTCTTTCATCATCACTATCGATTTCTGGTAGGTCTTGTGGTTCTTCAATTTCAGAAGCTTTGCGTTTGTTATCCGCAGCTGGTTTCTGGTTACAGCGTTAGATTATGTATAAGGAGGAAGAAAAAGAGACATATTTACAGATGCAGGGGTTTTGACTGGAACCTTGGCCTTTGACTTTGGAGGGGGAAGGATTGGAGCGGGGGGCGTTCTAATGTTGCTGTCTGCAACATTCAAAGATTGCTTTTCTGCTATGTCACTCATGATTAACCCAGATTGATAGTGATATTTATCCTGACGGCGTTTTGAATAGGTTGATTATCAATGTTATTGAGCAAAGATGACAGGAACAAAAAGGATAAGATAAGGAGAGGGTAAGAGAGATGACGTTGTAAAACGCGAACGCGTAACTAGGGTCATGTGACCACAACACAAATAGACCAAGCGTTCAACCGCGATCTCTCCTCTCAATTCACATAATCACCAAATGACCTCTATTTCTTAGCTGAACTGTTATAATACCCTTTCCTTGTGAAAAGACATTGGATTTCCAAATCGAAGATTGGAGCTACATTTTGATGAAGCTTATTCGACAAAGTATTCGAAGAAGAGCAGCAAGTTTGACCCTCTTCAATGAGACCTTCACGCTTAGCATTCGAGGCACACGCTTCCACTTACCCATCAAAAACAAAGATTTAGATTGAAAGCCTTCCAAAAATTTCAGATCCCATTGCATTGATACCCGACTGTTCTTGAAATACGCTTTTTTCAGATTGGGAGTAAACTTTTGGAGACATAGAAAACTCTATTTGCTTCACAAACAGCCCAAGGATATATTAAGCTACGATCGTAATACTGCCCACTGTTCGGGCTACCGCTCGACCCTCACATCTCTCTTCCCTGTCCACCTGGAATTTCCTCACCAATACCCAACCCCTCCTACAATTCATCCTTCACATCCTTCTTAGGGCCTCCCTTGACAACCCTCTCACAAACCGCCGGAGTCCCAACATCCATACGGTAATTACACTTCTCCATCTCTACAACCTTCCAAATCTCATCTTTCTCAGCACAAGCCAACACAACAGTCGTGGCCCTATTCGGTCCATTCCAACAATGTTGCCCATTCTCATATACCAAAGTGGTTCTGACTCCCTTACCAAGACCCTTACCCTCGGCATCAACTTCTTCGTCAACTTCTATTTTATCAAATCGGACAAAGTTTCCCATGCCAGTATTTCCGCCACCCTTTTTGGATTTTTGTGACGTCTTTTCCATCCAGCAGAGTTCGTAGTCATATTCACCCGAATCTTTGGATACACATGAGCCTTTGAGAGCGCGGAAAATATCGTCTACACCATAGTCTTTCTCAAGGTCGGATTTGAGATCAGAAAGGGTGTTCTGTTTGGTACCAACATCATCGCTGACAGCTTGATAAGCATTTCTCGCATCTTGGACAGATTTAGATTCGGAGCCAGAATTGGCGTTATCAGCCAGAACCCCATTTTCAATGAGGATGATACGGAGATCGGTGACCTTTTGGTGAACCCAGGTACGGATGGATTCTGGGAGGTATTCTTCGAATTTGTAAACTACTCTGCATTAGTGGTGATATGAACAATAGATAAGAAATCTTCCAATATGATGCTCCGCTGGCCCGTCGGGGCAGCTGCCTTGGAGACGGACTAGCAGAAATAACCACCACCTTCAAGAGCAACAAGTTGTGGTGTTTAGGGGCTTGCCTTAACGGAAAGGGTGGAGGAAGAGTAAAAGATAACTTACGAGCATCAACATCGCTTTCCTCCTCATCGTTCTCCCAGGTCTCCCATTCAATCCCATCATTCTCAGCCTTAGCCGTCTCATCCACAGCAGCATCTTGACTTTCAGTATCTTCTGCTTCACTAGCATCCTTAGTAGCAGCATAATCCTCCCATGCTTTGACTGCTCTCTTGACACCTTCATCGTTGAAGTTGGGGTTACGCTCCTCCTTGAATCTTGTCAGAATTCCTTCCAGCTCATTGACCTTATTCTGCAAAGCCACTTTCTTTGCTTGAACACCTGTCAAAGCATCTCTCAATTCTGCAACTCGAGTTTTAGCCATTAATGCCAAAATTGAGACCTTGCTGGTCTTCCCCTCCGAGGTCTTAACAACCTTCCCTCTCTCCTTCCTCTCCACCTCCTCATATTTTTGCTTGAGCTCCTCTTCTTTCTTCTCCAATTGACTAATCTCCAATTCCGTCCTGCCAATACTCATCTGCACATCTGCTCTCAGCCTCTGCGCTTCATGAACCAATTCATCCCTCTTCTTGTTGGCCTTGACTTGAGCCTTCGTCCTAATATCATCTAATCTCCTCCACTCCTTTCCAATCTCCGCACATTTATCCGCACATTTTGTTCCTCCGACATTCTCCCACTCATCACTCCCATCACAGCACAACTCATAATCGCAGACTCCATCATTTACATATGTAAAAGGAACATAAGTTGGTATGTGACCCTTGTTCTTGCAGTAATATCCTGGCAAGACTAAACTTGTGTTGTGTGGACTTGAGCCAGTAGTGCCTTGTAATGGTTGAGGAGGGGACAGTTTGGATAGATAAGTACAGGCACTTGTGCCTGGCTCGTCACTTCCATCTGGACAATCGCAGTAATCATCGTTTACTTTGGAGATATCGATTGAAATGGAGGGGTTTGAAAGGCATGTGAATTTGTCTGTTGATTTGTAGAATTTCGCAACTATGTAGCAAGAAATAAGATATTAGCTATTGGGCTTCCGGATGTAATTGTAACCTTTTCAGATAGACTGCCTTCAACAGTAGTCTCCAGATGGCTAGCGGAACGGCATCTTCATTAGGGGTCTTGCTTATTCAGTTGCTAGAAACGAAGACCAATGCTCAAATTCGCCATTTCTTCGCTGCGCCTGACTCTCATATTTCATTTGTTTACTTACATTCAGGACCAACACCTCTTGGTCTCGAAGCTTCAGCCGCAAGAACCGAAGTGGAAATCGTGCTTAGAAGCACTAATGCTTTTGCTGCCACCATTCTCTCACAATTTTGAGATTCAATATATAGGCAAGTTGTATTTTGTGAAGGACAATATATGAAGAAATTATTGAACTTATTGAACTATGACATTTGGAATAGGTAATCGAGATAAGCTTGAGTTCAAGCTGTTTGTGGGGTACAATGTAAAAGATGCCAGCTTGCCAACTTAGCGAACAGACCTACTATGTAACCTCAAACCTCAAACATCCAATATTCACGTCCGACTGATGATCCAATCAATTAATCAAGTCAAAGTCAAAGTTGCACAGTACTATCCCGAAAATAGTGTTTGTTATAATTGAAATATAGATTTGTGTCCAATGATTGATCTTCTCACTTCCGTATGATTACACAAAAAGTCATCTTAAACTCCACGATAGTGGGCAGGTATGCATCACAGTTTCATAATGAGTCCCGAGAAATTGTGTATATTTTTTCGATTGTTTTCCTATGAATTCTGATGATGGCTCGAATGCGTACTGCATGAGCTCTATCCTCATTCGATACCGGTCCAACTGCACACCACCCAATCCACCATACCCGGCCAGCTCACAAAATATCCATCAATCCCATGCCTAATAACCCAGTCCTGCTGCGCCATTAAATTATCCCAATATGCTACATATTCCCTCCCTTCCATTTCATCGTCCTGCCTCCCCATTGTCATTGTTTTCCAATTTTTGGTATGAAACAAAGAGACACTTAGTCGAATTCCTTCTTTGCCGTTTCAAAAACTCCAATATGCCGCTGTCCTATTTTGTTGCCGCGAGGCAGATGTACAAAGAAGACAGTTCATGTAAAACATTAAGATCGAATAAATAGAAATTAACATGGCTTGTTACCATGATATCGCAATTAGAACATACTTCCATCCTGAACTGGTGTCGGTCCTCTTACACCTCCAAGTCCGGGAGAAAATTCTGGCATGGCCGGACTTGGCGCATTATAAGCCTTTTCCCTGGCCTGAACATTGAGATTACCTCCCTCGCTAGAACTTTTTCTTAATCTCTGCTTGTGTTTCTCCCTGGGTGTTGCCTCTTCATCAGAGAAGGTGCTCATTTCTTCGTTACTCTGCGAAGACAATGGAATCTCATTTTTCTCAAGGTGTTCTGAAGGATCCTTTTTTCCCATAATCGCATCAAACATGGCTCTCGTCTGTCTTCTTCTTGGGTTGACTGCTGGAATAGGTGGGGGTGTAGTGTTTTGAAGGCTCGATCCAGTTGGAAGATTGATTGTTGAGATACGAGAAGTGGATGATATGAAAGTTGGTTCCGAGATTTCGGACTTGGTAACTGACTTCTTGCGAGCAGCTATACGGCTATTTGCCTGAGAAGTCGTTGGAGTCGCTGATCTTGACCCAATTGGTGATGGATCAGCTAAAGAAGGTGTAGAATTTACTGAGAAGGGGGTAACAGGTGATGGTCTAGGTGAGAGACCAATTTCTAATGCATCACCAGTCTGGAGAGCGTGCATATTCTGTGGATCAAAGTAACTCGAGGGCTGTGGTTTGCTGTTAGTCCTGGGTCTCGAGCTCATCGCTGGGGATGGAAGTGGGGATGGGCGACCGGAAACACCAGGTGACAAACTTGGAGATGAACCATGAGATAAACCGGACACGGTAGGTTTGAGCATGAGGCGAGCATTCTGAAGATCCTCAACGACCCCTTGACTCGACGTGCCCGTTCCCTCGGCCATTGCTTTAGCTAAATCATCCTTGTATCTACCATTGCGACTTCTAGATCGGCCAGAGGCATCAGAACCTGAACGATCACGAGAAGTACGGGATGCAGGTCGTGACCCGGAATGATTCGTACCTATACTACCCTTGCTCTCCCTGTTTGCATTTCGTTGGGAATGGGTTACTGGTGGGGGCTTTCTCTCTCTACTTTGAGCTCTGTGACGTAGTGCCAGATTACCAGACACATCATTTATTCCCTGCATTAGTCTTGACTCATAAGGATGCGCTTGTCGAGGGTCGCTAGGTCTTGGATTGGACCAATTAATCTCATTGAAATTTCCGTCACCTTTCTGTTGATATCTCATGGCTATTTGATGCTCACGATCGCGTTGAGCATCTCTCCGAGCTTGTCGGAAGGCTTTCATCTGAGGAGGTGTTGAAGAAGTAGCGACATTTCGAAGCATCTCTTCTTCTTCCTCCTTCCATGAGCTATCATCAATTCTTTGCTTTGGTGGTTGGGGAGGACCGTTTTGTGCGACTGGGCTGCTGCCTATTCCAAACATCTTCATGGCTTTGGATTGACCAGCAGCTTCTTTCTGCTTCATTGCCAACGCACCAAGGCTGGCCTTAGTTTTCAGCAGTACAGCAGATCCTGGAGTAGGCGAAGTAATCTGACGCTCAGGCTGGCGCTCAGGCTCAAGTACTAGGCTTTTCAGATTTTCCTGAACCTGCCTCCGGCGTTGAGCAAGTTCATTTTTGAACTCTTGACGCTCTTGTTGGGTGGCTGAACTTCCATTCCTGTTGTGACGTGTTTCCATCTCCCTCTCCCATGCAGCCTTTGGGGGAGATCCAGGATCGACATTCGATTCCGTTGGTTTCACTACGAGAGGTGCTGGAACAGCGCTGTTTACTTTAGCCAAAGGACTTACTGGGGTTTCATCCCAGTCATTAATGTCCCATGGGTTTCCTCTCTCATTATAGCCGTGAGAGGGCTCTTCAACGGGATCAGACGATGGATGTTCATTGAATCCCGACGAAGTTATCCCATAAATGGATGAGCTGTCACTGTCAGATCGCAAATGTGAACGGACCATTCCACTCAAGCCAGGAAGCGTTGGAGAGTCTGCTGGAGATTCAGGCAGTCTTTCACCATCATCAGGTGGTGTAGTTTTAATCTCCAGGGTCCTTGGCGGGCTACTTGGGGGCGCAGGTAGTGGTTGTTGTGGGCCTCGAGGTGCTGCGGAAGGTGGCTGATAGGCTGGGTGTTGAGATTCATCGGGTCGTGGTGTCATTAATGGATCATTGTGATTACGGTACTTCAGATTTGGGAAGCTACGAGGCTGGGGTAGTCCCCATGGTCGACTCATTGGTCCTCCCTTGGTAGTAAATTCAGACCTAGTAGGAGATGCTACTGAGCGAGTAATTGGAGAACCCATGAATGGTGGTGAAACGGTTTCGCTGCCTGGAATTATAATTCGTTGTTGTCTTGGTGATTGTGGCTCGGGTGCGCGGTCTTTAGGGGGGAAATGTCTTTGATTAAAATGGTTCTCTTGCGTTGCATTAGAGTCATTTCGAGCTCGTGAGCCAGGCTGTTGTCGTGGAACGAAGGGTCCCGGCGGGGAATGCTTTCTTGGTGGCGGTGTCTCTCTTCCGTTCTTCATGTGAACCTGATTTCTATTCTCATGATGCTGTTGACCAGCCTTAGGGTGCGCACTGCCAACCATCATAGCCTTGACGCGGTCATTGACTTGTGACGGTGGTGGAGCTTCATCATTTTCGCTAACTGGAGGACTCAAAGGAGGGTTCGAAAATCCATACTGTGACTTTGGCTCAACTCCCAAATGTGCTGACTTAACTGTTGGGCCAAAATCAAAGCCACTGACTGGAGGCGGAAGATTATGATTAGGTGGTGGGCTTGCAGCACGTAAATTAGGCATGCTACCTTTGGCAAGTACAGGCTTGCGGTCCCACTTATCAGGTGCGTTAAAGGAGGTAGCTGACGTTGGTGAATGCATTGTCAGCGGAGGTGTCTGAGCACCCATACCACGTTGTCTGGTCAAGGTGTCTATTCTGTTCATGGTTGAGTGCTGTTGGTCATGCACATGTTGGTCCAATCCAGTCTCGTACAGTCGGCGCATTTTGGTTGCAGACCTTTCCATGCCAGAGTTTGTTACAGAGCCTCCGGCTGAAACTGGTGTGTGAGATCCACTTAAAGATGGTGTACGTTGTGAAGTAATAGATGTTGCTGCTGTAGAAATTCTTGTGTTCACTGGTCCAGAAGAAGTGGTAGACGATGTCTCTCTATTACGATTGTATCCAACAAGTGGTGGTGAGCCTGCTCTCGAGTGCTCTGTTGTTGATACATCTGCGATATTATCCTCATCGTCGTTTCGCTCCTCCCATTGTTGTTCTCTTTCCTTTTCCCTCAATTTCTGGAAAGCTGATTGACTAACGTCGCTTTCATACAATACGCGACCCCCAAGGCCAACCCCATCGGCTGAACTCTTCGATCCTGAGGGAATTTTATAAATCTTTTGACGGCCACCAAAGAGTACATTGCCCTCGCCTGGCTTTGGTCGACTCATAATGCTACCAGTGTGTAGGGATTCATCATCCGTACCATAGCCATCTGCGACCGAATCAGCCCTAGCAAAGGAAAATGGTGGTCGAACGGATCCATGTATTGAGGAAACCTCTGCGATATCAGAAAGACCGTATCCTTGAAATCCGAAGTCGATCAATTTCGAAGCTCGCTTGGGAAATAATACACTGTCATCACTGGCTTTGCCAATTTTGGAAGTTGGGTCGTCTTGTTCTCGCAACATGGAAAACCGAGCTGATAATCCATTCATCAACAGACTTGTTCGAAAGTCATCCGACGATGGTAAAGCATTCTCAAGGTCCAATTCTAACTTTGGTTCCGGTTCTTCCTTCTTCTTCCCAAGTCTAAAAGTTTTTGATGGTTTGACAGCCATTGTGTGCTCGGTATCGCTGGATCCTCGACCTATCCCCTCTGCTGCGTCCTTGGCATCCTTCTTCTTACGGGATCGAAACATGATGCTCAGTGTTTCGCACTGTAATTTACAACCTTCTGATCCTCAAAGTATAAACCCGATTCTGGCCAAAAAAGTATTAAAATACAAGCTCGGGTGAGATCTAGTGAAGAAACTTTCCCAATTCTCGTTTCAATGGATGTCGTTCAACTCGAGATATTGGAAGGCAAAAAAATGACTCGAGACGAAAGACCAAAGCGTGAACGACAGGAAGAAAGTTGGGGAAATGGAAGATAAGCTGTTTTGACATGCAAGCATTAGCCTTGAAAGTTTGATAGTTGTTTGAGGTAAAGGAGTTCTCGGTGAACTACGCACGGAAGAAGTGTAACGGGTCGGGTATGATCAGACGAAAATTGTGAGCAATTGCCAATAGCAAAGATGTTTCGTTTTGCAAATTGACAATTACCAATAGTGATAGCTTGAACAGCGCAAGTGAAGGAATGCTATCGGCAGCTGTGCTTCACAGATTGTAATGAATGTATGGGGGTGTTTCGGTATCCCTGAGGAATGAAATTCGTTTCGCGGTGCATGAATTGAGTTGCACCGAAAGTCTGATGTGATAAATGTCTTCGTCAATATGCCGTCAGTCAGTCGAATAAGTGACCTGCACGAATTGTATAGTATGGAATCCGAGATGGTTCTCTCAAGGGGCCGAACAAGAAAAAGGAAAGTGTAAGGCAGTTGCTGTTTTAAACGTCAAGGTCGGGTATTGATAACCACAAAATATGTAAGATATCCTGGACAGCTAATTTTGTGACAGGAGAGATTGAGATTGTGATTCTGCCAAAGGGGTATGCCAATGAATGAATGAATGTTTGGATGCAAGTGAATATGCGGCGGGTGAAGTATCGTCTGAAATATTGTGGTATTATTGTCGAATCCGCCGTCCGTCTCAAGTCTGCCTCTTCCCTTTCGTCCCTTTGGTTGGCGTGAGTATACCGGTACGTCCAAAGAAAAAGAATGAATGTGGTGTAGAAGTAAAGGGATAGAATGGGGGGAAGTGTGAGTGAAAGAGTGGAATGAGAGAATGAAGGATTGAGCGATCGATTGATTGATCGATGGGGGAGAAGAGGGACAGTACGTCGTTTAGTTTCTCTCTCTCTCTCTACCTAGTATCTACTCTTTCTTTCTCTCTCTCTCTCTCTCTCTATCTCATTGCAGATAGCCAAGGTTCCTTGAGAGTTTGCCAAAATGCAATCCAATCAATTTGTTGAATTGATATGTATGGATGGATGGACGGATGAATAATTAATTAAGAGGATTTGTATCAATTGATAAAAAGGGAATTATGCATTAGTATCTGTAGGTACCAGGCCAAGGAAGGTTTTGTAGATAGAACCTTGCCCAATATGTACTAAGGTTCAAATGTGGCCCCTGGTCCCTCTTCTTTTCTTTTCTTACGCCAGTGCCACATCACACATCACACCACACATCACACCTCTCTCTCTCCCCCCTACCCGAGTCGAATCTCTTTCTCTACATCCATCTACCAGGGACTATGTACCGTTCATCTGGTCTCTCGAACCGCTGCCATACCCCTGACAAATTCCATTTCTTTAAAATGATTTTGTTTGTTTACGTTATTTCCATCTGGTGACAACGCATTCAATAGTACACTTTGTCTATGGTTTACCTAGATGAAAATAAGATAGCAAGTGGGTTGAATTGCCTAGATGTACTCCGTACACGATGTTAGGATAATCAATCTTAACACGGAAGTGAACGACAAGTGAGTACATACAGTCCTCGGACTCCGTGAATTCGACAAACAATGGTGGGTGGTAAGATATACGATGAAGGGGGAGGCAAAGACAGAAAGGGTTTTGTGGCAGCTAAATGATGATGAACTAACTGACTGGTGAGGTGGTATGCGGGTATGGCCTCCAATGGGAAGTGGTGATATCTCCCTAGGGTTTTTCTTCAGCAGTTACCAAGATGGCTCTTGTGCAAGCGTACCTGTATAAGTGAAGCAGCGGCGTAGAATGAAGCGAATCAATCAAAATCTTTCAAAATGCGTGTGAAGAGATGAAAGAGATCTCCTACTCCCTTGTCACAGGTATTCAACCGCTGATCGAGCCGTCTCATAGGTCAATTAATAAGCAAACCCCTTCCACAGTTTGTGTCCCCAAACTCTATCTATTATCTTAGCATATCGTGAACGTAGCGATCGGCCCTCGAAAATAAGCTTCGATGCAACTACGTTCTGCATACTCCTGAAACTGAGACTTGACAATCTAGCGGCACGGCTAACCATTTACTCCGTAGATTGATTCTTTGGGATCACTTTCCATTTGCCTGGAACCAAGGAAGTCACTGTAAGATATAATAGAAGACGATGTGTCCGTTGCTATTATCATGATCCTAAGATGGTTCGGGATCTTAATCAATGGATTTGTAGAACATTGATCACTAGGCCGAGATTTACTTTTCTTACAACTGTTTGATGTATAATTATACTTTCTTGCATCACGATTTGCTTTTGGGGGATGAGCATCAAATGTGTCACAGTAAGGGTTATCTGAGGTTTCAAATTCATAATAAGAAAGTATTATAGACATATGGCAGTTGCTTTAATGGTAATGTGATTTTGACTTATTTCAAATTAGATGAGATGAGATGAGATGAGGTGAACTCAGAACTGTATACCCTCGCGTCGATGAATAAGACAAAGGGGGTGTCAAATTCCACGAAAAAGGGTTCGTTAAGTATACCACCTTAACCTGTGAACTAGGGTTTGACTTGCTTGACTTGCTTGACTTGCTTGACTTGCTTGACTTGCTTGACTTGCTGGATCACAACAAGCGTACGACACTACAATACAGTATTACTACTATAATACTAGACCATACACTAGGTACCTAGTTAGTCGTAGTCTGTAATCGTAATATACAATGCACGGGACGGATTTCACCCGCGAGCGAATCAAATCTCGATTGTACCTGAAAGTATCTGAGCGTACTTGACACTTGACCAATTTAAGACATTCTTGACGGTTAACAGCTTATCAATTGCATTTTCCCTCTTTTTTTCCCTTCTTCTGTCCTCTAGCCTCTCTCTCTCCCCCTCAGCATGTTCCGAACATTCATCCAATCATCCTTTTTCGGCAAGTAGTTCAATAATTTGCTCGACTATACACTAACGTTCATATCACGCCTCTGTGAAAACAAGAATACACGGAGGACAGAGTACAGTTGTCCAAATTATAGATGAAGAACATCTTTATTTGAAACATGAATCAAGAATTATCCAAGATACTCCATATACAATACTACTTTACGTGGATTTTAAGTTCAGTTGTCATCTCATGAACGCATCCAGCCAGCCTTCATCGCCAGAGTTTTCCGTTCATAGTCTGCCTCCTCCAAGCTCTACTGCGCTTCCCCTCCCTTTCTAGATTGACCCGGTGGATTCATTTGATTCATTACTATCACAAAAGCGCTCGGGAAATGGGTATCATTTTCTTGTCTCATAAATCATAAATCATCGGGATACTTGCTTTTTGCATCCTATGTCTTACTTTACTGTCTCAACATCAATCGAAAAGCTCACGAACCATTCATTCACAGCTTTGATTCATATACTGTGTATAGTCATCAATCAGAGGCAAAATGCTTGAAAACTCAAATGGTTCGGAAGAAGTCTCAATGAGTGATGGGTGACGGATGACCGAGGTTTCACCCCTTGATCCTAGCCGATGTAAGATTTGTCCACTCATAAGGCCCGAGTGCCGACCAACTTCCAAGCTTTGATAGAATTATCCAAACAAGCGTCACCCTCGAGGTATAGAAAAGTGTATACAAACATTATTGAGTACATGCTACACACTTTACATAGAAACTTGTTTACTGTAAAGTTTCAACACAATATCCAAGCTCCCTGCTCGATGTAATCCTCAAAGTACATCACATACATTACCGCGGCTCATGAATCCTCCTTCACGTCAAAGCAGTCTCCAAACTCAACATGATCCGTCTCACCAACCAAGCCTTAAGATCGCCAGGAATATTATCAGGCTGAACGATCTACCATCTCTATTTGCCTGGCCAGGAGTGGTAATTACTTTTCTCATTCCCGGATCGAATCATCTTAATACATGGCGATCACCCAGGCCTTTTATTACCTGCCAGCAGAAATGGAACGGCCGAGACAAGAAAATCACGGAAATGAATTCTTTCCCGAGCGGGGCGAAGGCGGGGGGGGGGGGGGAAAAAAAGGGGGTTGAAATTTCTTGGGGGCGGGGCGCTCCGAATCCTTTTGTTTTTTTTAACTTTT